>VZQC01006682.1:885397-900397 GCA_009823505.1 Rhizomys pruinosus | reverse complement strand
GAACCGCTCCTCTTGCAGCGGGGTTCACTTGCCACGTGTTAGGGTTGAAGAATCCACACCAGACAAGAAGAAGGAAAGGAAAACCAAGACTTTATTTCGGGGGGCGGGGGGGAGTAAACCAGCATACTGAGGTGGGAGGGAAAAGGCTCACCCTGATAACTTGGCTCGAAGCCTTTTATACAGGGTCTAGAAGAATTTTAGTGGGGTTTGGGTAACTTCTATCCTATTGCGTACTCGCAGGGAGCTCTGGGTCTAGTCAGGCACACAGGCCCCCACATACAAAGAAGATATTTAGACTGGAAAGAAGAAATGTTAAGTCAGTCCACCTGCCTTCACATACCAATAGTTATCTTAAGCAAGTTTAATTTTTTTTATTTTTTGGTGTTTTTTTTTTGAGACAGGGTCTCCCTGTAGCCCCAGCTGTCCTGTAACTCATTGTCCGACCATGCCACCATGCCCGGCTAGATCAATAATTTTTAATTAACCCCAGCAAACTTATGTACTTTTGTGTCTTGTGACCTTGGCATCTGATCTCCATTCCAGCACAACCTCAATTTTGTACTCCACCTAAAAAGATGATGGATGCATGGATGGATCGATCAATTAATTAATGTGGGTATGCTTGAGAATTAACATATCAAAGTGTTGAAAGACAGTACCCGCCTCCATTGCTCTCAGTGGATAAAAAAAACTGATGGTCAACAGAAACAATCCTGTTTAAAGAACACAGGAAAGAAAGAAAATGAACAGGCTTTGAGGGCCATAGGACAATATCTAAAAGTTTAACATGAGTAGATTTTCAGAAGGTGAGATTAAGGATGTAGCATTGAAAAATGGAAAAAAAAACAAAAGAATTCGACTCCCTTCCTCCACAAATGGATCTCTCCATTAGTAAAAAACAATTCTAATTGCCATATGTAAGAAAATCAGTAAACCAGGCAGAATAGAGAAGATTATCACTGTGCAGGCTAGATACCCAGGGGAAAAAATGTAGAAGAATCTGAAGTTCAATACCACCCAGGAAAAGTACAGCATATTTATAATCTCAGTACTCAGGAGGCTGGGGCAAAAGGGTAATCTGGGCTAGAGAGTGAAACCCTATCTCATAAAAACAAACAAAAAAGCTAGAGATGGCTCAACAGTTAAGAGTAGTTGCTGGCCGGGTGTGGTGGAGCACACCTTTAATCCTAGCACTTGGGAGGCAGAGGCAGGCGGATCTTTGTGAGTTCAGGCCAGGCTGGTCTTCTACAAGGGGTTCCAGGCCCGCTGGGCTACAGGGAGGACCCTGTATTGAAAAGACAAAAAAAAGAGGAGTTAGCTGCGCACAAAGATAGAAACCAGAGCCTTGATAACTATGCACTCAATAAATCATACAGACAGCTTGTTCATGCGATACCTGTTGCCCAGCACCTGTCGACTGGATCAGGTAATGGGTACAGACAGGACAGAATCAAAGTGTTACAATTATGCTAAGGTTTCCAAGTCCTAGCCAAGCAAAAACCAAAGCGGAACCTTAAACCACAAAACAACCTCAGGGTTCAGGGTGTGACCTGCTCCAGAAGAATAAAGCAGAGAGTTAGAGATTTGACCTACCACTCTCCCCTCCCCTACGCTTCTGTACATTCCTGTCATGCCCACATGGGCGATATATACTAAACATATTATACAGCACACACTTTTTTTTTTTTATTTATATTTTTTTATTTAACTTATTTATTTCTGTCATGTGATGAATGTACTGTCTGCATGCAAGTTGTGCACCCGGTCGCAATGCCGCGGAGGTCAGAAGAGGGTCTCGGATTCCCCTGGAACTTGGAGTTCTCCTGGAATTGGAGTTTCAGACGGTTCTGGGCCGCCATGTGGGTGCTGGGGATCGAACCCGGGTCCTCTGCAAGAGCGTCGGTGCTCTTAACCGCTAGGCCATCTTCTCAGCCCCCCACACTATTTCTTAAAAGTCATCAAGGCCTTCCATTATGTTTGAGGTCTGGGCTCCATCCTCAGTACACAGAGACAGTGACGAGAAGGAAGAGAGACGAAGGAGAAAGAGAAAGCACCAGGGACGGGAACACTGAAAACAAAAGAGAACTGCTGAAGGAAATAAAAGAAAAAGAACACTAGATGAGGAACAGAATATGCAAATACATTGCACATAGAAACCAGGCAAGTACCCAGTTTTTGTTAGTGGTATCTTATCTGTTTTTTTTTTAAGATTTAACTTTTATTACTATTATATTATATTATTATTTGTTTTGTTGTTTGTTTTTTTGTCTTTCGAGACAGGGTTCCTATTAGCCCAGCTGTCCTGGAACTCACTCTGTAGACCAGCGTGGCCTTAACTCACAAAGTATCCGCCTGCCTCTGCTCCCAAGTGCTAGGATTAAGCGTGCGCCACCACGCCGGTTATTATTGTAGTTTTTAAATTATTTTATTATTCTTTATTTTTTATGTGTAGGAACGTACTGTCTGCATGTAGGTTTGTGCATCCATGTCGTGCAATCCCACGGAGGTCAGAAGAGGGTGTTGTATCCCCTGGATTGAGTTACAGATAGGTTTGAACTGTTGCTGTTGGTGCTGGGATCAACTGGATCCATCTGCAAAGCATCAGTGCTCTTAACCACTAAGCTATCTCTCCAGCCCCCATTATTTGATTTTTGAGGACAGGATCTCCAATTTAGTCCCAGTGGCTGGAGTGTTCTCTGTAGACCAGGCTGGACTTGAATGCACAGAGATCCTGCAGCCTCCACAAGGTGATGGGATTTAAAGGCTTGTACCATCACGGCCCCGCACTAAAACAGTTTTAGCTGTCCTGTGGGTGCTGGAGGATCAACCAGTTACGAAGCAGTCCAGGTTTTTTTTTTTTTTTTTGGTCTTTTTGAGACAGGGTCTCCTGTAGCCCCAGCTGTTCTGGAAAACTCGCTCTGTAGACCAGGCTGGCCTTGAACTCACAAAGATCCACCTGCCTCTGCCTCCCAAGTGCTAGGATTAAAGGCATGCGCCACCACGCCCGGCCTAAGAGCAGTCAGTGCTCTTAACTGCTGAGCCATCTCTTCAGCCCAACTTTATTATTTTAAATTGTGACTGTGTAGGTATATGCACGTGAGTGCAGAAGCCCATGGACGCCAGAAGTGTTAGATCCCCTGAAGCTGGAGTTCCAGGCTTGTTATGAGGTGCTGAACATGGATGCTGAGAACTGAACTTGGGTCCTCTGAAAAAAAGCAGTAAATGCTCTTAATTGCTGAGAAATCTCTCCAGCCTATACTTTGTTTCTTTGAGATAGGATCTCATATAGCCCAGGCTAGCCTCAACTTATTAGGTAGCTGAGGAGACCTTGAACTCCTGGTCCTCCTGCTTCTAACTTCTGAGTACAGGGATTACATATAAGTACCACTACATTTGGTTTTTTTTTTCAATTTGGTGCTAGAAATGGAATCTAAGTCTTCATGTATGCTAACCAAACAGTGTTCCAGTGAACTACATGTTTTTCTTTTTTGAGATGGCCAGGACTTACTCATAGTTTTATGATGACACTATTTTTTTCCAAATATTATTTAGAAATATGAACCATGTTTTCTCTGCCATGTTAACACAATACTTACCTTTCTTAAGAATTTTCTTCACTTTCACATAGTTCCCTTGTTTGACATACTCATGAAGCTGAGCTTCCAACGAGTCATCTGTTATGGTACCGAGCTGCACAGGACAAGGGACTGGAATTTGAACAGGCCGAGACATCCTATTTCAAAAACAGAACAACACTATTATTCTAATAACCAAAATCAAAGAAGCAAGTATTTCTTTCTTTCTTGGTCTTTTTGAAACAGGTTCTCTCTGTAGCCCCAGGATGTCCTGGAACTTTCCTTTATTATTTTTTTTAATTATGTACTTTTTATGTGTATGAATGTACTGTCTGCATGCAGGTTGGTGCATCAAGATGTGGGTGCTGAGGATCAAGCCCAAGTCTTCTGCAAAAGCAGTAGCTCTTAACCGCTAGGCCATCTCTCCAGCCCCAGAACTTGCCTTTAACTCACAGAGATTCCACTGCCTCTGCCTCCTGAGTGCTGGAATTAAAGACCACCCACAAAAAAAAGACCACCCACAACCAGCAAGATCTTTTTTTTAATTATTTATTTTCATATGTGTATGAATGTACTATCTATATGTAGTGCACCCGTGTCGTGCAATGCACGGAGGTCAGAGGAGGGTGTCGGATTCCCTGGAACTCGCAGTTAGACGTTTCATTGCATGTAGTGCTGGGGATCGACCGGTCTTGCAAAAGACTCAGTGCTCTTAACGCCTAGCCATCTCTCCAGCCCCAGATCTTCTTTTTATGGGACTGACTTTTCCAATATGAACAAGCTCTGGACAAGTGACTTTTACTTATTTAACCTTGCAACCAAAAGTTAATTTAATCTTAGCTTGTTTATAAAGTAGACAAGCCCTGGGGCTGGAGAGATGGCCTAGCGGTTAAGAGCGCTGACCGCTCTTGCAGAGGACCCGGGTTCGATCCCCAGCACCCACATGCGGCCGAGAACCGTACTGAAACTCCAATTACCAGGAGAATCCAGTTCCAGGGGAATCCGAGACCCTCTTCTGACCTCCGCGGCATTGCACGAACAGGGTGCACAGACCTGGCATGCAGACAGTACATTCATAACACTACAGAAATAAATAAAATTAATGAAAAAAAATGAAAAAAAAATAAAAATAAAGTAGACAAGCCCACTGAGCCTTGTGTTCCTCTTGTGACCTCAGAATATACCCTTAATTTCTTTATGATCTTTCATTGCCTCCCAGAATAATCTGTGTGTGTTTGCATATCAATCAAGAAGATTATGGCCTAGTGGCTAAGGTCACCGACAGCTCTTGCAGAGGACCTGGGTTTGATCCCTGGCACCCACATGGTGGCTGAGAACTGTGTTTAACTCCAGTTCCAGGGGAATCCGTCACCCTCTTCTGACCTCTGCAGCATTGCACGACACAGGTGCACCAACCTAACATGCAGACAGTACACTCATACAGATAAAAATAATAAATAATAGGGGCTGGAGAGATGGCCTAGAGTTAGAGCATGATGCTCTGCAGAGGACCGGGTTCGATCCCAGCACCCACATGGCTGACTGAAAACCATCCTTAATCTCCAGTTCCAGGGAATCTGACACCCTCTTCTGACCTCCGAGGCATTGCAGGACACGGGTGCACAAACCTGCATGCAGACATTACATTCATACACATACGAAAATAAATAAAAATTAAAAAAATAAAAAATTTTTTAATTAAAAAACGTTTTATTAAAAAAAAAAGATATCTCATTTGTATTTTGTGGGAAAGCAATCCTGGAGTCAGACATATCTTGAACATATGCAGGCTACCAATATTCTTAGCACACCAGATCTATATAAGCTGCTTCTTGCATATAATAAACAGATTTGCACCTTCTGACATGGTCCCTGGGATGTTACTGGAGTAAGCTTGCAGCATACCCTCTTCTGCCTGTCCAACTTCCGGGTGAGCAACCCCACAGACATCCCTGCCAGTAAAACTAACTCTTGTCTAGTTTACTTACAATAACTGAGTCAGGGTAATTCCTGTGAAAATAATTGTTATGTTACATTGCTTAGGAAATAAGTGTAGCAAGCCACTCCATGAAGAGTTAATGCCTGTTGCCAATTGGTGGCTTGTGGCATAGTTCCAGAGTTAATGTCCAATAAAAGGACAAAAGAACTATGTGATAACTCAAACAGTGTACCCAGAAGGCAAACCTCTGGGGCAAAACACAGGTTCTTAGATTCTTGAAAAACACTGGTTGGGCCGAAGCTATTTCAGGGAGATGTCTCTGACACAAGTTTAGTTTAAAGGTTCCTTTGTCTGACATCTAAGAATTGTATTCCAGTTTGTTCTTGTATGTTTTACATGCTCTTGGCATATTTGTTGTAAACTGAACTCACCTATTATTTTAGCACTTAATAAAAACTCAGGACTGAGAAAGCTGCATCTGTCAGATCCTCAGCATAAAGCTTCATCATCTGTGTCTTGCAACTACTACAAATAAGAACAAAAAAAAGAGCCCACGTTTTCATTTCAGATGTAATTTTAAAGATGAAGCAGCTCAAGACAACTGAGCCTAGGACAATCATGTCTCAGTCATAAGACTTACTCTGAGACATTACTGTCAGGTCTATTGCCAAAGAAAGACACTGAAACATCTAATTGTCTTTAGGAACCACAAAATCAGGGGAGAGCGCGAACGCAGTCCCCCACTACCACAAATTATGCAGTCGAGTTTCCCACATTTGGGGAAATCGCAGGGGTCAGCACATCCGGAGTGCAATGGATAAGCCTCGCCCTGGGAAAACCACCTTCGTGATCATGGTATCTCCCCTGCCAGGTAAGTATCTTTTTTTTTTTTTTTGGTCTTTTCAAGACAGGGTCTCCCTGTAGCTCCAGCTGTCCTGGAACTCACTCTGTAGACCAGGCTAGCCTTGAACTCACAAAGATCCGCCTACCTCTGCCTCCCAAGTGCTAGGATTAAAGGCGTGTGCCACCAAGCCTGGCTCAAACATGTTTTTCATCTTTTTCTCAACCACTTTTAAAATTTTTGGCCGGGCATGATGGCGCATGCGTTTGATCCCAGCACTCTAGAGGCAGAGGCAGAGGCAGGCAGAGCTCTGTGAGTTCAAGGCCAGCCTGGTCTACAGAGTGAGTTTCAGGCCAGCTGGGGCTACAGGGGACCCTGTCTCAAAAAGACCTCCCCCCCAAAAAATAAATAAAAAATTAATTTTCAATGCAGAAGTTTACTGTTTCGGGCAGTAGTTCATCATTTCAGTCAGTTCTTTGACCCACTCTTTGTTGTTGTTGTTGATGCCATTGTTCCTTCCCATTTGCATCACTCCAAAATATGCATATATGCATGCCACATATATCAAGATTATGACATCATAGGTTTTAGCATCTTCAGGTTATGATTTCTTTTTTCTTTATTAGGCTGAAAGATGTCATGTTTTCCTTAAGGCTATTCCTTGGCAAGCCCAAACAATGGTTTGTTTCTTTTAAGATAGCGTTTCTCACTGAAGACTGGAGAGATGGCTCAGCTATTAAGAACACTAGCTGGATGGCTGGAGAGATAGCCTAGCAGTTAAGAGCACTGACTGCTCTTGCAGAGGACCCGGGTTCGATCCCCAGCACCCACATGGTGGCTAAGAACCATCTGTAACTCCAATTCCAGGAGAAGTCCAGTTCCAGGGGAATCCGACACCTTCTTCTGACCTCCGCGGCATTGCGCAACACAGGTGCACAGACCTGCATGCAGACGGTACACTAATACACATACAAAAATAAATAAAATTAAAAAAAAAAAGAACACTAGCTGTTCTTGCAGAGGAGCCAGGATCAATTCCCAACACTCAAATGGCAGCTAACAACTGTAACTCCAGTTCCAGGGGAATCTGACACCCTCTTCTGCCCTTGGTATACTTACATGCATGCAGGCAAAACACTCATGCACATAAAATAAAAATAAATATATTTTTTTAAAGATAATATCTCACTTGGCATGGTGGTGCACTCCTGGAGTCCCAACACTTGGGAGGCAGAAGCAAGTGGATCTCTGTGAGTTCAAAGCCAGCCTAGTCTACACAGTGAGTTCCAGGACAGCTGGGGCTATAGGGAGACCCTGTCTCAAACAAACAAACAAACAAACAAAAAACCATAGTGTCTCACTATGTAGCCCAGTATGACATTGAACCTACCGTCTTTCTGACTCTGACTTCCAGCCCAAATACAATTTTAAAGAAAATATATTTTCTGCTTCAAAAAGGGAACCCTGGTCTAGCAAGAACTGACTTTGTCCTCAAGTGGATGGAACTGGTAAATGAAAAGCCAAAAGGAACCAGGGGCTCCCCCCCCAAAAAAAGAAAAACAAGTGACCCCTGAGGACCAGATCCTCAACTGACCTTGAGAAAACAAAACCTTGGTTAATCTAGACTGTGTGGCCTTAAACAAATAAAAGGAAAGTATAACCAGAAATAATCAGTAAGGCCTGAGATATTGTACTTCAAGTATAAAACTTGAGATCTTAGTAAAAAGACAAAAAGTAAAAAAAATAAATAAAAAGCACTGTTGTTTTGACTGTCTTCAATTCTTACTGGCAAGTGCAGCTACCCTGAGGCTGCCACTGTTTTTGCCATCCTTCAAAGACATGAAGACACAGCTTTTCAACCTTCCAGTATGGACTGAAGACTCATGTCTCTCCAAGAATCCTCCAAACCTTCATTGCCAGATGGGCACTGCCAAGACATCCAGATTTGGACTAAGCAGCTACTGGGGTTTCAGCCTCTTCAGAGTATAGACTGCCATTTTTGGACTACCCTGGCTGTATCATGGAGGCCAGTACAGGAAGATCAAGACAGGACACAGTGCTTACTGAACCTCATTTGGTGACCGTGGCAAGGGAAGACCCCAGTGAGGAGCACAAGTGATGGTGATTTGGGCTTACCAAGGAAGAGCCTTCAAACACTTCCTTAAGGAAAACATGACATCTTTCAGCCTAATAAAGAAAAAAAATAAAGAAATCATTAGCTAAAGATGCTAAAACCTATGATATCATAATCTTCATATATGTGGCATGCCCTCTTCTGACCTCCGCTGCATTACACGACATGGGTGCACCAATCTACATGCAGACAATACACTCATATGCATAGAAAATAATAAATAAATTTTAAAAATTAAAAAAAAAGACTGGGTCAAAGAACTGACTGAGATGGTAAACTTCTGAACTGAAAATATTAAGAGACTGAGAAAAAGATGAAAAACATGTATGGCAGCATGCATGAGCTCTGGTGAGATGGGGTAAGGAAGGGGGCATGGGTCTAGATTTGATTGAGAATGAAATTCACAAAGCTTCAATAAAAATTGGCTTTGGGGGCTGGAGAGATGGCCCAGCGGTTAAGAGCGCTGACCGCTCTTACAGAGGACCTGGGTTCGATCCCCAGCACCCACATGGCAGCCGAGAACCATCTGAAACTCCAATTCCAGGAGAACTCCAGTTCCAGGGGAATCCAACACTATCTTCTGACCTCCGCGGCATTGCACAACACGGGTGCACAAACCTGCATGCAGACAGTACATTCCTACACATACAGAAATAAATAAAATTAAAAAAAATTTTTTAATTGGCTTTGAAAAAAATACAAAAAAAAATAATTTCGTTTTCGTCTTTTTGAGACAGGGTCTCACTTTTAGTCTCAGATGGCCTAGAGCTCACTATGTAGACCAGGCTTGCTTGAACTCACAGAGATCCACCTGCCTCTGCCTCCCAAGTGCTGGGATTACAGACACGTGCCACCACACCCAGCTAGAAAATATTATTGCCGGGCATGGTGGCGCACTCCTTTAATCCTAGCACTTGGGAGGCAGAGGCAGGCGGATCTTTGGGAGTCCAAGGCCAGCCTGGTCTACAGAGTGAGTTCCAGGATAGCTGGGGCTATAGGGAGACCCTGTCTCGAAAAGACCAAAAAAAAAAAAAAAGAAAATATTATTAATAACTAAAGAAGTTCATTTATTTAATAGGTTAGACAAATTCAGGTAAGAACAGTGCAAGAAAATTAAATTATACATTTTTTGTTTTTCTTTCTTTCTTTCTTTCTTTCTTTCTTTCTTTCTTTCTTTTTGTCTTTTTTGAGACAGGGTCTCCCTTTAGTCCCAGCTGGCCTGGCACTTGCTCTGTAAACTAGGCTGGCCTTGAACTCACAGAGATCTGCCTGCCTCTGCCTCCTGAGTGCTAGGAGTAAAGGTGTCCACTACCACGCCCAGCTCCATTTTTACATTTTTTTTATGTATATGAATGTACTGTCTGCATGTAGGTCTGTGCACCCGTGTCGTCCAATGCCGCGGGGGTCAGAAGAGGGTGTCGGATTCCCCTGGAACTGGAGTCAAAGACGGTTCTCAGCCGCCATGTGGGTGCTGGGGATCGAACCCGGGTCCTCTGCAAGAGCAGTTAGTGCTCTTAACCGCTAGGCCATCTCTCCAGCCCCCATTTTTACATTTTATACTTCCATATTTATATTGGATCCCCAGAATCCACATAACTGCCAGGTGGGCATGGTGGTCACTTGTAATCCCAGCATTCTGGAGGCAGAGACAGGAGATCCCCAGAATAGGCTGGCTAGTTAGAATAGCTGGTTGAGAAGCTCTAGTTTCAAGTGAGGGATGCTCCCTTGATATCACCTTATATCCCAAGATATAAGGTGGAGAAGGCCAGAAGGGGTGGCACACACCTTTTTTTTTTTTTTGGTCTTTTCGATACAAGGGTTTTCCCTGTAGCCACCCCCATCTGTCCTGGAAACTCTCGCTCTGTAGACGGCAGGGCTGGGCTTGAACTCAACAAAGATCTGCCCTGCTTTCTGCCTCCGGAGATGCTAAGGATGAAATGGCTTCGCCACCAGCGCCCACAGTGTGTGGCACACACCGTTAGTTTCCAGCACTGCAGCAGAGGCAGCAGATCTCTTGTGTGAAGTCCTGGTCCAGACCCGGTCTAACAGATTTTTCCAGGCCAGTCAGAGTTACAAAGACCTTGTTCGTTTAAAACAAAAACAAAAAGTGGAAAGAGATTGAGGAATATAGCCAATGTCAACCCCTAGCCTCCACAAACATGCATGCACACACATGCCTGCACATGTGCACACACAGGTCCAAACACACACAAACACACATTCATGCATACCACACACATGCAAAGACATGCAGAAAATAAATATAATATTTAATCGAAAACTCTTTTTTTTTGTTTTTTTTTGGTCTTTTCGAGACGGGGTACTCCCTGTAGCCCCGGCTGTCCTGGAACTCTCGTCTGTCGACCAGGCTGGGCCTTTTACTCACAGACGTCCGCCTGCCTCTGCCTCCCAAGTGCTAGGATGAAGGTGTGTGCAACCATGCCCGGCAGGTCACAAACTGAGTTTCTTCTTTTGTTTTATTGGATCTTTTGTGTATTTCGTACATCATTTTCCAATTCAGTTCAGCATATATCCCCTTGTGCCCTTCCCCCAACCCACCGCTACCCACCTAGATCATGCATTTCTGCCATAGAACTTTTCTTGCTCATCTTTCTCGTGTTTTGTTTTTGTTGTTTTTGTTTTTCATTTTTTAACATTGAAGTGGTAAGTTTGTAGTACAAGCATCCTTCACTTGTAAAACCAATGTGCGAAGCAGTATGCTTTCCAGAAACCCACACAGCTCATGGGTTTCACCATCCGCAGGGGGGGCTGTATGTTATACAAGTATGATCAAATGAGTGTCCATCCATATTGTTGTAGTTTCACCATCACCAATCGCAGCCCTTACATTCTAGCCGCACACCCCCTCTTCGGCAGATTTGTTCCTCTAGGCTTAGAAAAGGGGCATGCAGTGGATGAGAAGCAAAACAGTCTTTTCTCTGAGCTGTTGTCTCTGGTCTCTGTCCAATCTGGCTGTTTCTTTCATGGGCTGCCAGCTTGTCCGGCATAAACCTTCGATCCTACTAATGAAGCACAATGCACTTAGATATAATAGGTATTTAAACAGTATAAAATTTATAGCCTTTCATAAGGCCCTGCGTTGTAAGACCTGATATAAACATGAGAGAGATGTACTGAGAACACACTTGCAGTATACAGATGGTCTCTGGAATGCCAGAAGGGGGTTACCAAAGGCCACTAAACCAATAAAGCAAATATAGGTCTCCTTGAGTCAAGCAAGACTCCTCCGTCAGCACCAGCTACACCTCATCTGCCTGGAAATACTGTGCAGCAGTGGCAGCCATATGTCTGTATATCCCAAATCTAATTGGCTATTAGCTCTCTCCTTGGAGGAATAACCCACGGCTGATGCCACGAGCTTACATCCTCTAATGGTTAGGAGATGTTATAAACCACACGAAGACCCTGTCATACTTAACAGAAGAAAATGTAATTCATGGATTAACATACCATCCAAACATCTGTGTCTATACCAAAGTAACCTACCATAACAATTAGTACTGTTTAAATACCTATATATCTAATTGCGTGTGCTTCATTAGTAGAAAACTATTTCTTTAAACCAAATGAAGAGAGAGGGTTTCAGGTATCATTTAGGAATAGAGTACTTACCTTGAGTCCTGGAAGCCTTTTCAATTCCCAGTCCACAAAAAAATAAAATAAAACAAGAAAAAAGATGGGAAAAACCTATTTTATTAAGTAAGTTTACTACAACCTTGATTAAAAACCCAGATAAGGGGCTAGAGAGATGGCTCAGCGGTTAAGAGCACCGACTGCTCTTGCAGAGGACCCGGGTTCCATTCCCAGCACCCACATGGCAGCTAAGAACCATCTTTAACTCCAGTTCCAGGGGAATCCGAAGCCCTCTTCTGACCTCCTCGGCATTGCACGACACAGGTGCACCAACCTACATGCAGACAGTACACTCATACACATAAAAAATAATAAAAAAGGTGAGTCTGCACCAGTCTTCGTGTGCACGCGCCCTAGTGCGTGCGTCATTGGCGCTGGTTCCCACGAGCTGGATGGCTAGAGACCGGCTTAGAAGAGCAGGAACTGCGGACAGCAATGGAAAAGCTAACAGAGGTCGACGGTATGAGAAGTTGGATCACCCGGCTGGATGTGACCCTCGAAAAAGAATGGTGCTAGACTCTGGGGCTCAGGTGTGTAAGCAGGCACCCCCTAGCTCATCTACCAGTCTCTCATTTCAGTGCCATAGGCTGAAGCCCTCGAAACGAAATGGGCCACCCTTGTACCCCTGGCCTCAGTCAATGGCTATGCCCTTGGCTCTGGCAGTTCCCTCCTCACTGCAGTCCCAGCCTATGTGGCAGACCTTCTCAAAGCTGCACTTGAGTCTGCGTGGCCACATGCGTGGAAGTGAGAGCACCTCTACAGTAAACAGTGTTGGCCAGCGGGGGCGGAGCAAATCCCCACTTGGACAGGGATCTGACCTAGGTGGGGCCACCTAGAGGCCTGCAGCCTCTTTACCTCACATTGCTAAGACTCAGGATGCAGGCATTGTTACCAACAAGAGCCCCTGCGTGTTGGTGGCCCTGCGGCCAATCAACATGGACGATGAGAGGGAGAAGTTCTTCCAATCCCATTATACCTACAATCCAAAGTTCGAGTACCAGGAGCCCATGCCAATGAGTGTGCTGGAGAAGTACCAGGAGGCCTTTGGACAGTTCATCCATCAGGCAGTTGGCATCACTGAGGCTCTCTTGGAGAAGTTTGGCACTTATGAACACTTTGAGGCTTCCACAGGGAGCCAGCTGCTGACCAAGTGCCAGATTTGGTCCATTGTACGCAAATACATGCAGAAGGAGGGCTGCGTTGGGGAGGTTGTGGTGCAGCTGAGTGAGGACCTGCTGTCCCAGGCAGTGATGATGGTGGAGAACAGCCGACTCAGCTGGCCATCGTCTTGACTGAAGCCCGCCAGTACTGGTTGGAGGGCGTGCTGCGGCAGGAGATAGGCACTCATTACCTGCGGGGTGTGAATAATTCACGACAGCCATGGCACAGCGCTGAGGGCCGACTGCAGTATGGGCTTCGGCCAGCCAACCCCACCGAGGAGGGCCTGGCCAGTCTGCACAGTGTACTGTTCCGTAAGCAGCCAGTCCTGTGGCGAGCAGCCCTTCTTTACTATACCATCCACCATGCTTCGCACATGTCCTTCCGTCAACTCTTCCAGGATCTGGCACAATATGTAAAGGATGAGGACGTGCGCTGGGAGTACTGTGTGCGGGCCAGGAAAGGACAGATGGACACCTCTCAGCCAGGCTGCTTCAGCAATGACCAGGTGTACCTGTACGGCATCGTGCGCATTCTGCGGCACCGTCAATTGATTTCCGGATGTTGACCTCGCTGGGCAAAGTCTCTTATGAAGATGTAGAACAGCTGCGGCCCTATGGAATGCTAGATAATACCCGTGTGCCTCACGTCATGAAGGTCTTGGGACGCTACCCGCAGCAGCTAGAATACATCATGACTACCAACGGGCTGGATGAAGCAGAGCTGGGCTGCCTGCTGCCCAACTGATGTGGTTAAGTGTTATAGGAAGAAGCTCTTTATACAGACCTCAGATCAGTCCCCCAGAATATGAAGCTCTTTATGGTCCCAAAGCCTAGGTATTTCTTAGGGACACTGGGAGGCCAGGAGCATCCTGGGAAGATGAGAGGCAGCATCAGAAGGTTTGTTTTTTTTTTTTCTAATTTTATTTATTTCTGTATGTGCATGAATGTACTGTCTGCATGCAAGTCTGTGCACCCGTGTCATGCAATGCTGCGGAGGTCAGAAGAGGGTGTCGGATTCCCCTGGAACTGGAGTTCTCCTGGAATTGGAGTTTTAGGCGGTTCTCGGCCGCCATGCGGGTGCTGGGGATTGAACCCGGGGCCTCTGCAAGAGCGGTCGGCGCTCTCAACCGCTAGGCCATCTCTCCAGCCCCAACATCAGAAGGTTTTATCCTTGCTCGCCTTCCTAGGGTCTCTGACCTAGCATGTTATGTAAACTGAACAGGGGAGGCCTGGGGATAGGAGGGGAGCTGAGCAAGAGTGGGAATATGGGGTGGTTTGGGAATAGAAGCTTCCTGCATGAGATGGCTTTTGGGTGTCTGGTACTCCAGCCTCTCTCCTCCCCCACCTGGCCACTGATGCTCCTTCAGCATTCATACTGTCTACCTCTCCCTGGGTCTGGTGGGAGTTGGGATCCCCTCTGAGGTGACTGCCTGAGTATGGGGGTCCTAGCCTAGAGACCCAGCTGGGCTGGGGTTTGCTTTTCAGCATTTTGCCTGTCCCACTTAGTCATGTATTTACTCCATACTTAGGCTCTACCCTGGGGCTGGGAGGCAGCAGCCCCTAAAAGTTCAGTGGAGGGACAGGATACTCTGGGAAGGTACCATTGGTTCCGGTCCCCGCCTTTCTCTCTCTCTCTCTCTCTCTCTCTCTCTCTCTCTCTCTCTCTCTCTCACACACACACACACACACACACACAC
>VZQC01006682.1:839851-878064 GCA_009823505.1 Rhizomys pruinosus | reverse complement strand
CAGGATAAAAAATTTAACCTTAAAAAATCAATGGCCTAGCCGGGCATGGTGGCGCACACGGCCTTTAATCCAGCACTTGGGAGCAGAGGCATGCGTATCTTGTGTGTTCAGAGGCCAGGCGCTGTGATCTACAGAGTTGAGTTCCATGAACAGCTGGGACTTACAGGGAGGGACCTGTCTCGAAAAGACAAAAAAAAAAAAAAAAAAATCAAAGGCCTTTCTTTACACTAAGAAAAAGCAACTGGAGAAATTAATTCTAAAGAGACTTTTTCCCACTAACATTAGCCTTTCAAAAACAATAAAATACCTTGAGAAAACAATATCTAAACAAAGACACCAAAGAACCTCTACAACAAAAATTTTTTAAAACCTTTAAAGAAAGCAAATTGAAAGAAGACATCAGAAAAGATAGAAAAACCTCCCATGCTTCATGCGATTGGGAAAATTAACATTGTTAAAAATGTCCATTATGTTTACCAAAACTATTGTATAGATTTAAACGCAATCCCAATCAAAATTCCCCAACCGGAGTTTCTTTCACAGGCTTGGAAACAAACATTCTTTTTTTTTTTTTATTTTTAATTATTATTTTTTTTTCTTTATTTCCGTATGGTGTATTTAATGTACTGTCTGCATTGCAGGTCTGTGCACCGTGTCGTTCAATTGCGCGGAGGTCGGAAGAGGGTCTCGGATGATTCCCCTGAACTGGTTGAGTTCTCCTGGAATTGGCAGATTTTCAGACGGTCTCAGCCGCCATTGGGGTGCTGCTGGTATCGAACCCTGTCCTTCCTCTGTAAGAGCGGTCGGGCTTTAACCGCTAGGCCATTCTCTTCCAGCCCGAAGGAAGAGGAGGAAACAATCAACATTCTTTAAATTCACTTTGGAAAAAACAAAGGCCCGCCGAACGCACAATCCGAATAGCCAAAACAACCCTGAGAACCTGGATAAAGGTGAAAAGAGCTCTACACAAGGGGGGATGTCTCTATTCCAGTCTTCAAACTATACTACAGGGCTTTATAGTCTAAAAAAAAGCCTGGGTAACTGGCCAAAAAACAGACCTGTAATAGCCTAACAATGGAACAAAACAAAAGACCAAACTTGAGCACATACAATTTTTCAGCCCTCTATTATTTGACACGGGCCAAGAGCACAATGGAGAGGAAAAGAAGCTCAGCATCTTTCCAGCAAGTGCTGTTGGCAATAACTGGATCACACCCACTTGATAGAAATGAATGAAATTAAAACCCCTACCTCTCGCCCTCTACAAAGGTGAACTCCAGATGGAATTAAATGACCTCAACGATGAAACCCCATAACTTTGAAGGTGATAGAAGAAGTTAGGCAGACTACAAGCATAGGCTAGGAAAAAGACCTTCTAAATCAGGGACAGCACCCGCTGTGCAAGAACCTAAGGTCTCAACAATTGACAACTGGTTCTCATAAACTCAAAAGCTTCTGATAATCAAAAGAAACAATCAAGGAAGCTAGGAAGAGAAATCCCACCAGAGTGGGAGACAAGAAAAAAACCTTCACGCAGATTACATCTGACAAAGCATGATTTCACAGAAATATATAAACTACTCAAACAACAAAGAAAAAAAAGACAAACAAATTGACCCACTCAAATGATGAAGAAGAAACACTGAAAGAAGGGACTTCACAAGAGAATAGATGTTAGAAAAAACCATAAACAGAAAAAAAATGTTCAACATCACTAACTCATTAAGGAAATGCACATCAAAACCACTTTAGATATCATCTTACTCCAATAAGGACTGGCTAGCGATCAAGAAAACAAATGATACCAAGTGCTATGGAGAGTGGCTTGGGGGAAATGGGAACACTCATCCACTGTGGTGGGAATTTATTAAAACTTGTACAGGCCCACCTATGGAAAGCAGTGTGGTGGAAGAACCCTTGAAAGAAGACTATGAATGAACTTGCACCCGACCAGCCATACCACTCCTGTGGGCATGTACTCTCTCAAGGACTCCACCCCACCACTGAGACACATACATGGCCATGTTTATTGCAGTTCTTCACAATAGCAAGGAGGGCTGGAACAACCTAAATGCCCCTCAACTGACGATCGTGGATAGAGAGAAAGTGTCTTGTACATCTACACAATTGAAGTTCTATGAGCAGTAAAGAAGACGACGATGGGCTGGAGAGATGGCCTAGCGGTTAAGAGCGCCCACCGCTCTTTCAGAGGAACCTAGGTTCGATCCCCAGCACCCACATGGCGGCAACGAGAACTGCTTGAAACTCCAATTCCAGGAGAACTCCAGTTCCAGGGGAATCGACACCCTCTTCTGACCTCCGCGGCATTGCACGACCGACACGGTGCACAAACTTGACATGCAGGCAGTACATTCCTACAACATACAGAAAAAAATAATAAAATTAAAATAAAAAAAAAACAAGAAAGACAGACCATCACTGAGCTTTGCATAGGTAAAATGGCTGGAGCTAGAGGTGACATTCAATGCTGAGTGAAGTAACACAGTCCCAAAAAACAAATGACGGAATGGTATTCCGCTTCATCTGTGGATGTGAGTGCCAATTACCTAGTTGTAAGTATTTACCTGTGTATGGCCCCTGAGATTTTTGTCCAAAGCAGTTTGGATATGCATATTGGAAACAACAACAAACAAAACCAACACAGAAAGGACTGCATCAAAGAACTGACTTGAACAGTGAATTCCTGCTCAAAACAGTCAACTTCCCATGGAGAATATTGAGAAAGATAAAGATGAAAGCATGTTTGGCAGAATGCATGAGCTCCTGGAGGGCGGTTTGGGATTAGCGCCTGGGAACACGGGTTAGATTTGTGTAAAAAAATAAAAATAAATTTATGTGAAAAAAAGAGAAAATCTCAAGATGTAATTAACACAAGGCACAGAGTGAGTTCAAGGCCAGCCTGGGCAATTTATTCAGACCTTGTGTCAAAATACGAAGGGAAAAAGGACCAGGACATTTAGTTCATTGTAGAGCACTTGCCCTCAGCATGTGCTGAGCCGACTCTAGGTTCAATTCCTATTACTGCCAAAAAAAAAAAAAAAAAACAAAAGGAATCATTAATGATTTAGGTGTATTTCCCAAAGCCCCAGCAAGGACAAAAAACATTGTGATATATAAACTCAACACCTCCAAAACACCCTGTTAAGAACACTGAAACAAAATAACAAGCTGACAAAAAAAATGCATTTTTTTTTTCTTTCTTTTGGTCTTTTCGAGAACAGGGGTCTCCCTGCGACCCCAGCTGTCCTGGAACTTACTCTTGTAGACCAGGCTGCCTTTGATAACTTCACAAAAGACTCCCTGCTCTGTCTCCCGAATGCTAGGATTAATAGCGTTGCGCCGCCCAAGCCCATGCTAGGCAATGCATTTAATTCCCAGCACTTTGGATTGGAAGCTCAAGGCAAGTGGATCTCTGAATTCAAGCCCAGCCTGGTCTGCACAGCTACATAATAAACCCTGGCCAGCTGGGACATCTACATACATTACATACATACCACTACATCATACATAACATACATTACACAACCAAATAAAAATAAATCAAATTTAAAACAAAAACTTGACTATGAAGAAAAAACTTTTTTTTGTTTGTTTTGGGTCTTTTTCAAGACAGGGTTCCCTGTAGCTCCAGCGTCGCTGGAATTCACTTGTAGCCCAGTGGTGGCCTTGAACTCACAAAAGATCCGCCTGCCTCTGCCTCCCCAGTGCTAGGATTAAAGGCATGCGCCACCCACGCCTATGCAAAAGAAAAACTTTTTATAAAAAAAATCACCTTGGGCCGGTTCCCGGGACAGCGGGCACTAGGGGAGACCCTTGTCTCAAATAGACCAAAAAAAAAAAACTCACTGAACAAGAGATTGATTTATTCCAAATATGCAAAGAACTTTTAGAACCCAAGTATCTTTTTTTTTAAAGAAATAAAAAAAAAACTTAAAGGGGACTGGAGAGATAGCCTAGTGGTTTAGAGCCACCGACGGACCGGGTTCGATCCCAAGCACCCACATGCAAGCTAAAACTGTCTGTAACTTCCAATTCCAGGAGGACCTCCAGTTCCAGGGCAATCCGAGAACCCTCTTCTTACCTCAGAGGCATTGCACAAACAGGTGGCAACAAACCTACATTGCAGGACAGTAATCATACTATATACAAAAATAAATAAAATAAAATAAAAACCTTAAGCTGGGCGCTTGGTGGTGCACGCCTTTAATCCTACCCAACTCTGGGAGGCGAGAGGCGGCAGGCGATCTTTAGTGTGAGTTCAAGGCCAGTCTGGTCTAGGTGATTCCAGGGACAGCTGGGATTATCAGGCAGACCCTGTCTGGATTTTTAACGAACTTTTTGTTATTTTCCTACAATTGGTATTTGCTCCCTTCCCACAAAGAATTTTAAAACTCCAGACGATAGAAACAAATCAACTTGGTGGTGGAGGGATGCTGTGGCTCAGCGTGTTGCGCCCGGTACGAAGCGCGGTCAATACATGCTTCGCATTTGCCCAGAGGGACCATGGGTTCGCATCCCACGCACCCACCTTGGTCAGTGGCCTCTGAGAATAACCGTGGCTGTAGTCTCATCTCCAATTCCAGGTAGAAACTCCAGTTCCAGGGAGGCAAATCTTCTGACGTACAACCTCTTTCTGACCTCCGGAGGCATCGCAGGACACGGTATTCGCAGCAAGACCTATCATCAGGCCAGTACATTCATACACATAATAAAACAATAAAATAAAAAAAAAAACAAAAAACCACACTTATCTGGGCGTAAGTGGAGTGTGCCTTAATCCAGAGCTTCTGGGGAAGTTCAGAGGGCAGGGCAAAGAACTTTTTTCAACCCAATTTTTTGTGTTTTAAAACCCTTTTAAGCTCGGGCGTGGTGGCACATGCCTTTAATCCTAGCTTGGGAGGCAGAGGGGGCAGGCAAGATCTCTTGTAGTTCAAGGCCAGCCTGGGTCTACAGAGTGACGTTCCCAGGACAGCCGGGGCTACAGTGGGACCCTGTTCCAAAAAGACCCAAAAAAAAAAAAAAAAAAAAGGAAAAGAAAAAGACCAACTTAACAAAAAAATGGGCAAAGTTGAACATAGTGACACTATTATCCCAGGTCTTAGGAGGTGGACACAAGAGGAGCAGGAACTTAAGACTAGCCCTTACTATACAGTGAATCTGAACTAGTCTAAGCTACATGAGACCAGAATCTGAACATATAACTACAAAGACAACATACAGTGGTACTGTGGTTTGAATGTTTATCTCCTTCCAAATTAATACTTGTTTTTATTGTTATTATATATTTCATTTTATTTATTTATTTATTTATTTATTTATTTATTTATTTATTTTTGGGGGTCTTTTTGAGACAGGGTCTCCCTGTGCCCCAGCTGACCTGGAACTCATTCTGTAGACCAGGCTGGCCTTGAACTCACAAAGATCCGCCTGCCTCTGCCTCCCAAGTGCTAGTGCACCACCACGACTGGCTTATTTGTTTTTTATGTGTATGAGTTTTCTGCCTGCATGTATATAGTGCACCTGTGTTGTGCAGTACCCATGGAGTCCAGAAGAGGGTGTCAGATCCCTGGAACTAGACTTATGAACAGTTGTTTAGCCACTATGTGGGTACTGGGAATTGAACTTGGGCTTATATCCCCTAGTACCAGAATTTCAGATAGTTGTTAGCTGCCATGTGGATGCTGGATTTGAACCTGGATCTTCTGCAAGAGCAGCCAGTACTCTTAACTGCTGAGCCACCTCTCCAGCCCCTATTATATTTCTACCTATTTTGCATGTATGTGCATGCACATGCATGTGCCTGTGAAAGTCAGAGGACAACTTACAGAAGCTGGTTCTCTCTTTCCATTATGTGGGTCCCAGGACTGAACTCAGGTTGTCAGGTTTGGCAGCAAGTGCCTTCCAGTCAAGCCACCAAATTAGCCACTATTATTATTTTTTTTTCTTTTATTTTTTTATGTGCATGAGTGTACTGTCTGCATGTCGGTTGGTGCACTCGTGTCCTGCAATGCCTCGGAGGTCAGAAGAGGGTGTCGGATTCCCCTAGAACTGGAGTTAAAGACAGTTCTTAGCTGCCATGTGGGTGCTGGAAATCGAATCCGGGTCCTCTGCAAGAGCAGTCGGCGCTCTTAACTGCTGAGCCATCTCTCCAGCCCCTGCCTCTGCCTCTTTAGTGCTGGGTTTCCAGGCAACCACCACACCTTTTTGTTCGTGATGGGGATCTGACCTCTTTTATCTGCTGAGCCATTTCACCAGCCCTCATGAGTCTTTGATACACAGTTTAGAAACCCCTTTGAATTGTTTTGGCTGCAGCCGCAGTGACTAATCTCTGCAGTCTGCAACCACCAAACTGCAGGTGCAGCTTGGCAGTACCTCATTTCTCACCTGCTATTCACCCTTCTTTTCCTGCTCCAAGACCTCTGTGTTATGCATCTTGGGATTCCTGTCCCACCTGTGGCATCTGAATATGTGTAATCCAGAGGTGCCCAGGCAGGTTTTACCTCAGTGAGGCAATACTTGATCAATGACAATAGGAATATTCAGATAAATGTTTCTTCATCTCTTCCCTTAAATAGACTTGAGATGTATTTCAAATAATTCCTTAGGAGTCTCACAAGATCTACCGCCCACCTGTCCAAGCAGTGACTAAGCACAGCACCCTCTTTGAATTGTCTCCTTCCTTGTTCAGTCCATAGATTGCCCTGAACTTTTGTGCCTGTCTGTCTCAATCTCTGTTCAGGAAATTTGGGGCTGAGAGTGTTACATAAAATGGTCACTGGAGAACAGATTGAGAAATGAGTTGCATTGATACCCTTAACTAGGTAAGAAGGACTTCATATGTGTTTATAACTGGGGTAGTAAAAACCTCAGGCCTAGCCAGGCGTGGTGGGGCACGCCTTTAATCCTAGCACTTGGGAGGCAGAGGCAGGCGGATCTTTGTGAGTTCAAGGCCAGCCTGGTCTACAGAGTGAGTTCCAGGACAGCTGGGGCTACAGGGAGACCCTGTCTCGAAAAGACAAAAAAAAAAAAAAATCNTCAGGCCTGTACTGGTATTACACTTACCGAGAATCTCACCTTTACCTTCACTTGAGTGGATATAGGTGGGGCTTCATGGTGTAAAGGCAAGCACTCGACTCTGAAGGATCAAGTACAAGTGGGAGGAAAGTATTAAGCTGTGATGTTCATCATTATAAGGTTGTGAAGTAGGTTTTCTTATATTGACATTGGAGGCACTGGGAGACTTAAAAAAAAAAAAAAGGATGGGGTTCTCTAAGCCAATGCACACCTACAGGCAAGCTGTTGAATGTAGGCCCTCTATGAGAGCATCTTGGAAGACACTCACTGTTTCAGAATGGTGAACTGTGCTAGTAGTCAACCCTGGGCTCTTTTTTTTTTTACATTTATTTATTTGTATGCTATAGTAGTAGTATTAAATAATAATAAAAGCACGACAACAATATGAACAACAGCTTTGAAGTATTTAAAAAACAAAGTGTGAGCAAGACTTAATTCCAACAGAAAAAAAAAAAAAAAAAATATATATATATATATATTTCATATATATATATATAAATTTCGGCTTTTTCAAGACAGGGTCTGTCTGTAGCCCAGCTGTCCTGGAACTCACTCTGTAGACCAAGCCTGGCCTCGAACTCACAGAGTCTGCCTGCCTCTGCCTTCTCTCAAAAAAAAAAAAAAAAAAAGCAGGAATCTCAGTCATGCAGGATTGAGGCTTTACAGGGTATTAAATTCAGTCTGGGACCTGAGAGGCTACACTAGATCCCAGCAGCCTAGGGAAGCAGGTATGTGGTCTAGATTCTCTCTTGCACTATCTACTTTGCTACTTCACTTTGCTGTGTGCATCCGAACACTTCACACTTGAGCAGGGTCCTGCCTTCTGCTGTGTCAGAGCTTCCAGTTGCCGAATTTTCTCTGTGTGCATTCCAGCTTCTGACTCTGCTATTAACTACTTATTATCTGGGTCTCAAATTCAATCTCACCAAGAGAAAATCTGATTAGTCTAGCTAATTATTATCATGGTTATCGAACAACCCTCTTGGGCAGACTATGAATAGACTTGCATGGGTCAACTGGATGTGTCAAAGGTAACAGAGTTTTGGGGGCTGGAGAGATGGCTCAGCGGTTAAGAGCACTGACTCCTCTTGCAGAGGACCTGGATTCGATTCCCAGCACCCACATGGCGGCTAAGAACCATCCTTAGTGCTGGGCGTGGTGGCACACGCCTTTACTCCTAGCACTCGGGAGGCAGAGAGGCTGGCAGATCTCTGTGAGGTCAAGGCCAGCCTGGTCTACAGAGTGAGCTCCAGGCCAGCTGGGACTTAAAGGGAGACCCTGTCTCAAAAATACAAAAAAAAAAAAGGTAACAGAGTTTTGTGATATAGAATAAAGATGCAGCTTAATTCTGTAGAGCATTTTCCTTGTTTGCACAAGCCTCAGGTTTGGTTCTAGCATCATACAAACGCTGGGCATGGTGGCGCATGCCTGTAATCATAGCACTTAAAGGTTGTGGGAACTTTGGGTCTCACACTTGCTAGGTGAGAACTCTACAAAGAAGGAATAGTCCCAACAGAATTTTTTTTTTAATTTTTAAATTTATTTTTAGCTGGGCGTGGTGGCACACGCCTTTAGTCCTAGCACTTGGGAGGCAGAGGCAGGCAGATCTTTGTGAGTTCAAGGCCAGCCTGGTCTACAGAGTGAGTTCCAGGACAGCTGGGGCTACAGGGAGACCCTGTCTAGAAAAGACCAAAAAAAAATTTTTATTTTTAATTTCTGAACTTGAGTGTCATGCCTGGATGTATATAAATGCACCCATGTCATGCGATGGTAGCAAAGGACAGAAGAGGATATCAGATCCCCTGGAACTGGAGTTATGGACAGTTAGCTTCCAGATGGGTGCTGGGATTTGAACCTGGGTCCTCTGCAAGTGCTCTTAACTGCTCAGCCATCTCTCCAGTTCCTGATTTTTTTGTTTGTTTGTTTGTTTTTGTTTTTTGAGACAGAGTCTCCCTGTAGGCTCAGCTGGCCTGGAACTTACTATGTAGACTGACCTTAATCTCAGAGATCCACTTGCCTCTGCCTCCTGAGTGCTGGAATTAAAAGAGTGTGCCACCATACCTTGTTGGTTTTTCCTTTAAAAAAAATTATTTTTCCCGGGAGTGGGGGTGCACGCCTTTAATCCCAGCATGCAGGAGGCAGAGGCAAGTGGATCTCTGTGAGTTCAAGGCCAGCCTGATATATATAGTGCGTTCCAGGACAGCTGGGACTACATGTAGACCCTGTCTCAAAAAGACCCCCAAATTATTTTTATTTATGTGTATATGGGTGTGCAGATGTCCCCTGAACCAGAAGAGAGTGTCAAGTCCCTTGGAACTGAAGTCATCGGCAGTTGTGAGCCACCAGACATGGGACTTGAACTCTGGTCCTCTGGAAGAGCAGGAAGAGCCCTTAACCATTGAGCCATCTCTCCAGCCCCAGGAATGATTTCGATGGTCTTCTTTTCCTACCGTCAGTAGACTCACTGCCTCAGACCAGTCCAAGTTTCTTTTCTTTTCTTTTTTTTTTTGCGAACGTAAGATCAGAACCATCATACTGGCTCAACTCTATAAATTCATCCACCCCCAAATTGCTCTACTGATGTGACCAAGAGTGGACAGAGAGTCCAAGTTTCTAAATACCAAAGTGTTCAAAAGAGCTTGTGACATTATACTTATTTTCAGCTGTATCCATTTTCTCTTTATGAAATCATTGGTCTTATTAAGAAGGAATTGCACATGGAATTAATTAGTTTTCATCTTTCCATCCTGGACAGCCATGCCAGATGTGGCTGTCATTCCCCACTCCCAGCTGCGTGCAGTGGCACAATGCCTGTATCTGGGAGGAAGAGGTAGAAGAATCAAGAGTTCAAGATTATCTTCAGCTACATTGTAAGCTTCAGGCCAGCCTAAAATACATAAGCTTCATAAAACAAAACAGAACTGACACACAAAATGATTCACTGTAGCGCCCAGTTCTCAATAGCAAAAAGACAATAATATTTGTCCATAAGTAAAACTTTTAAAGTACTAACTGCATGTGGGCATTGTTCTAAGAACTTACAATAAGATCTCACTGAGTTCTCACAAGAACTTATGAAATGCTATTATCTCTATTTTTCTTTCTTTTTTTTTGGTTTTTTTCCAGACAGGGTCTCCCTGTAGCTCCAGCTGGCCTGGAACTCACAAAGATCTGCCTGCCTCTGCCTCCCGAGTGCTAGGATTAAAGGCGTGCGCCACCACACCCGGCATTATCTCTATTTTTCAAATGGGAAAACTGACACTAAGAGGCTAAAACACCTGTCCAACGTAAGCAGTGGCACTGAAATGAGAAACAAATTGCTTCAGGAAAATCTGTATGATTTCAGACACAATTCTGATTACTACTTATAGCAGATTTTTTGGAAAGATCTAGGTTTTGTCTTGTTTTGAAGTTGTGTGCCAAAATCAGGAGTAGCCTGAAAGAGAAGTTGTGATTATCCAAATGGGATTACAAAAACAAATCAATAAAAAACAAAAGAATATTTGAAGATATGCTGCCACCCCTTAGTAGGAAAACAAGACTTCCTTCAGTACAGCGGTGTGTAGCAGCTAATTTTCCTCACAGAGTCTGCCATTGTGCCTAGTGAGACCATTTCCTGATGGCAGACAAATTCTAATAATCAGAAAAAAGTAAAGAGCAATTCTGGCCAATAAGCAACCCTACAAGGCAGGTAGTACTATAATTACTGACCAGTCCACTGTTCTGTTGCAGGGAACTAAACTTTATTGGTTGGGGGTGGGGGCGGTGCTTGGGACAGAGTCTCCATGTAGCCCCAGCTGGCCTGGGACTCAGTAGGTAGACTAAGCTGGCCTTGATCTCACATCCTAGGGGTTAAGGGCTTGTGTCTTCTTGTCTCAGCCTCCTAAATGCTGAAATTACAGAAACACTGCCTTGGTAGGCTCTGAAATGTTATTTACTTATTTTTTACTCTTTGTAATTCAAAAGAAGAAATGTTATTAATTGAGCATTAAAGAAAAAAAAAAAGCTTGTGTTTGTGTGACTATTATTCATTGCATATTGGAATTGCTTCATGCAAGTGCCTTTGCCCTAGGCAAGTGCCTTTGATCTTCATCTAACCAGTTGCAGAGAATTTTTTTTTATGTATATAGGGTCTCACTATGTTGCTCTGGCTGGCCTAGAACTTGCTTTGTAGAGAAAAGACTGGTCTCAAATTTACAGAGCTCTGCCTATTTCTGTCTCCCAAGAGGCAGGATTCAAGGTGTGTGCCACAAGGCCTGATTTATTTTATTTTATTTTATTTTATTTTATTTATTTTATTTTTTATTTTATCTTATTTTATCTTATTCTTTAATTTATTTTATTTTTTTATTTGGAACAGGGTGGTGTTTGTTTTTGGACAGGCTCCTGTAGCCCAGCCTGGCTTCCCACCTTCTGATCCTCCTGCCTCTGCTTCCCAAGTGCTGGGATTCAGTCTTGCCACCTTTGCTGGGTGCATTGCGTGTCTAGCATACAGAAGTTGGGCTTGGGCACCGCAGGACTTCAGATTCCAAATAGGTGCCGTCGGGGAGCGCAGCCCCAGCTCGGGCGCTGGTCGTGGCCCGCGTCACCCGCTGACTCAGCCCTTCCGGTCAGCGGCGTCCCGAGTTCCCGCAGGCACAGTGTGGACGCTGTGACTCACGGCCCAGCCACGCGGGCCCGCGGGCCTCCCAAGCCCCCGACTCCGCGCTCTGCCATTGTGCCGACTCCCCGCCCCAAGATGTCAGGGTTAGTGTTCTGGACCCCCTAATCACACAGGCTGGCCTATCAGTCCTTAAGAAGCCAATAAAAAAGCCGAATTAGGGGCTGTAAAGATGGGTAAACGGTTATGAGAACTGGCGCTCTTGCAGAGGACCTGGGTTCAATTCCCAGCACCCCCCCCCCCCCCGTGGCCGGTAACAACTGTCTGTAACTACAGTTTCAGGAATTTGACGCTCTCTTCTGGCCTCAGTGGGCATTACACGACAAGGGTGCACTTACACACATGCAGGCAATACACTCATACACATAAAATAATAAGGGAACCCATGTGGTAGCCCACGCCTTTAATCCCAGCAGTGGGGAGGCAGAGGCCAGCGGATCTCTGTGAGTTCAAGGCCAACCTGGTCTACATACTGAGCTCCAGTCCAGCTGGGACTAAAGGGAGACCCAGTCTGAAAAAGATTAAAAAAAAAAAAAGCCAAATTAATACTGAAAAGCAGAAAAAGATGAATTCATTGTGATCACATTGGGAAAGGGACAAGGCTAGTGACATCTCTCTCACCCAAGTCCAGCCTCAGGCTTGAAATGATTTAAGTAGAGGACCAGAGTTTTAGCTAAGTGGTAGTGGTCAAGGTGTGGTGCCACCCATCAGTGATTTTTCTCTGCATCTGTCCTTCCTGAAAAGTAATTTGACAAGTTGTAAGTCTCTTTCCAGGATTCAAGCTCTTCTCTGGCTGGCCCACTTCAGGGCCATCTTCAACAGTCTAATAGCCAAAGTGAGAGACAGGAAGGTCTTTTAGAAGAGCCTCATTTCTTTTAGGTCTGATCCACCCAGAGTCATTTAATCTGGCTGACTCATTTGTACATAGGAAAAAATAGGAGTGATTCTCTGTCAATCATGGTATCGCTGGCATAACCTTGCACAGAGGAATTTGACAGATTCCATCTTTTGTTACTCCTCTTGAAATGAGATTTTTTTTTCACTACATAGGGGGTGTGTGTGTGCACGTGTGTGTGTGTGTGTGTGTGTATGTGACACACATGTGGCTATGCACATGCATGGAGATATATTGGGCATCAAACTCAGGCTGTCAATCTTGGTCAGTACCTTCACTAGCTGAGCCATCTCACAGGCTTCTTAAGTGATTTTTAGGCTTATTTCTCATTCTCCATGGCCACTACAACCCTCTTCGATTCAGTCCTGAGCATCTTACTACAAGGTCACCTCAATGGCTTCCTATTGCCACATCTGCATCCAACCCTGTCACAGCGACTGGGTTCATTCTTGCGGAACAATATGTTGTTCAAGCCTTTTCTCTGCTTATGAAAATCTAATACCATTTTGAATTCCAGCTGGCCTGGCACTTGCTATACAGGCCAGGTGACCTCAGACTGACAGGGATACACCTGCCTCTCAGTACCCAGTGCTGGGATTAAAGGCGTGTGCCACCATGCCCAACAAAAATTTAATACCCTTTTGATCTGAGTAGAAGATTATTTTCCTGGTTTACTATATCATGATCATCCCCCAAACCCATTCCTTCTTACATCACGGTCTGCAGATTTCCGCTCTCCAGGAGCTCCAGTGGGAGAGAAACAGAAGAACATAATTATAGAGCTGTGTAATCGCTACTCTGCTGGAAATAGGAGGAGGGAGTGGAGTAAGTGTGAGGTCTGTCGCACGGATCTTGCTCAGAGAACTCGTAAGCTGCCCCTAATGTCCTTCCTCACTGAAACCTTTCCTTTCCAACTCTAGATATATTTTTAAAAAATGTTACATTTCACTTATTTATTTATTTTATTTTATTTTATTATTTTTATTTTTGGTCTTTTTGAGACAGGCTCTCCCTATATCTCTGGCTGTCCTGGAACTCACTCTGTAGACCAGGCTGGCCCTGAACTCACAGAGATCCGCCTGCCTCTGCCTCCCAAGTGCTAGGATTAAAGGTGTGTGCCACCTTGCCCAGCTCACTTATTATTATTAAAAAATATTTTTTTCTTAAAAAATATTATTGCTGGGTGTGGTGGCCTACACCTTTGATCCCAGCACTTGGTTGGCAGAAGCAGGCTGATCTCTCTGAGTTCAAGGCCAGTCTGGTCTACATAGCAAGTTCCCGACCAGCTGGGGCTACAAGGAGACCCTGTCTCAAAAATAATAATAATAATAATAATAATAATTATAATAATAAACTTAAAAATATTTTATTGCTATTTTGTTATGAGTGTACTGCCTGCATGTGTGTGTGTGAGTGCACCCGTGTCATGCAGTCCCTGAGGAGGTCAGAAGAAAGCATCAGATATCCTGGAACTAGAGTTAAGGATGGTTGTTAGCCAGCACGTAGGTGCTGGGAATTGAACCCAGGGCCTCTGCAAGAGCAGCCAGTGCTCTTAACCAATGAGCCATCTCTCCAGTCTCACATTTACTTTTTTTTTTTTTTTTTTTTTTTGGTCTTTTTGAGACAGGGTCTCCCTGTACCTCTAGCTGTTCTGGAACTCACTATGTATACCAGGCTGGCCTTGAACAAAAAGATCTGCCTGCCTCTGCCTCCCAAGTGCTGGGATTAAAGGCGTGCACCACCATGCCTGGCACATTTACTTATTTTATAGGGGTTTGGGGAATGTACCTTGATCCCTTGTGTGGAGGTCAGAGGACAGTTTACAGAAATTGGTTCTCTCCTTCCACCGTGTGGGTCCTGAGGATTGAGTTTAGGTTAACAGGCTTGGGCAAACACCCTTACCAGATGAGCCATCTCGCCAGCCTTGATATCAGGTGATATCACATCTATCAGAATCTCTTGGTGGCTAGAGGTGCCAGATGCCACCTGAGATGCTATCCTGAGATCTTCCAGATTCCACAAAACAGCTGGTTGTGGTGGCTCATGCCTTTAATCCCAGCACTTAGGAGTTCCCAGCCAGCTGTAGCTACAGGGAGATCCTGTCTCAAACAAAACAAGAGAAACCCCAAACTAAAAAAAAAAACCAGAATGTACAAAATATTTAATCCTATCCCCCTTGATATTTTCTAGTCATTGCTCATTCAGAAGCCTTTTACTATTGCCAATTTTGCGGTGAACTCCACTTTCAGTGATATTACCTAATGGACTGGACATCTGAATCTGTGCTTTAGAACATCATCTTTTGTGTGTGGAATTTTTTTTTTTGTCATCCCAGGAGTGATTCCTTATCCTTTATCATCTAGTTTTGTTTTTTGAGACAGGGTCTGAGAATTTGGCATCTGAGATCAAATAGATAATGTTCTATCTAAATGGGGAAGCAGCATTCTGAAATAGTCATCAGGATTTCAGACAAGCAGGTAACTCTGGACAGCAGGTCATAGAATGGCAAACACTGGGCTAAAATTCAGAAGCATTCCAGTCTAAAGAGGGGGAATTAAAAGGAGTATCCAGGCTTCACTTGGAGAAGATCGGGAGACTAGCAAGAACATTGGGATTGCATGTAAAGTACCTAGGCTGACATCCATGTACTGGGTTGCAGAGTCAAAGGATCAAGAATGAGGCCAAAGGTCAGTGATTTGATAGAACTTCGTCCTAAATTCAGATTTCCAACACTGTTGGGGCGGGGGGGGGGGGGGGGGGGGAAATACCTCCCAGCATTCGGGAAGCAGAAACAGGCAGATCTCTTGAATCTGAGGCTGGCCTGGTTTAAGATAGCCAGTTCTAGGCCTGCCAGGGCTGTGTAGTGAAACCCTGTCTCAAAAACAAAAGCAGCCAGGCATGGTGGGGCACACCTTCAATCCTAGCACTTGGGAGGCAAAGGCAGATGGATCTCTGTGAGTTCAAGGCTAGCCTGGTCTACATAAGGAGATCCAGAGCAGCTAGAGCTACAGGGAGACCCTGTCTCAAAAAGACAAAAAAATAAAAAACCTACATACTAGGAGACTGAGTGCTATCACTTCCTCTTTCCCCTATTTTGTTCAGTGAGAAGACCAAGACTGAGCCCACAAGTGGTGTTGGATGCTCCCAAATAAGGACATGAGTTTTTAGAGAAAAACAAGGACTCTATTGGGAACTGTGTAAGGGCCATTTTTGTGACACTCTGGCAAAAAAATTTAGCTGAATTTTCTGCCCATGTCCTGAGAATTTCAGTGAGTCTGATTACAGTGCTGAGGCTTTTGAAGTTGGACTGAACGCACTTTGCATTACAAGATAGCCAGATACTGTGGGGACATGAGGAAGGTTATGGCTTAAAAATGAGAAGGGTCATCATTGTTATCTGCAAACAACTGTGTCATTGTATTGTAGAATCCCTTAAAAATAAAAATTAAAAAATTAAAAAAAAAAAATGAGAAGGGTCGGAGGCTGCAGAGGTGGCTCAGTGGTTAAAAGCACCAACTGCTCTGGCAAAGGACCCGGGGTTGAATCCCAGCACCCACATGGTGGCTAAGAACTATCTTTATTTTATTTTATTTTATTTTATTTTATTTTATTTTATTTTATTTTTTGGTCTTTTTGAGACAGGGTCTCCCTGTAGCCCCAGCTGTCCTGGAACTCCCTCTGTAGACCAGGCTGGCCTCGAACTCACAAAGATCCACCTGCCTCTGCCTCCCAAGTGCTAGGATTAAAGGCAAGCACCACCACGCCTGGCAAAGAACCATCTTTAAACTGGGCATAGTGGCGCTCACCTTTAATCCTAGTGCTCTGGAGGCAGAGGCAGGCAGAACTCTGTGAGTTCAAGACCATCCTGGTCTACAGAGTGAGTTCCAGGCCAGCTGGGGCTACAGGGAGACCCTGTCTCAAAAAAAAAAAAATTGACAAGGATCAAATTGTAATGGCTAATATTTTCAACATGATAGGAGACAAGCCTTTGGGCATGCCTATGACAGATTATCTAGATTAGGTTAATTGAAGTAGAAAGACTCACTTTAACTGTGGGTGGTACATTCCTTGGGCCGGGGCCCTGGCCTGAATACAGTGGAGTTGGCAAGGGGAGCACCAGTATTCATCTCTCTGTCTCCAGACTGGGGATCCCATGAGATCACCCACCTAAGTAAGCTCCTGCTGCTAGGCCCTCTCAGCCCTGATAGATTGTATCCTTAAACTCTGAGGCAACATAAACTCTTTCTCCCTTAACTTGGTACTTGTTAGGTATTTTTTTCCCAGTAACAAGAAATTTAACTAATACAGATGCTCCTCCCCAGTTTCTTGATACTTTCAGCAACAAGTGAAACCCAAGGGATTTGGAAAACTGGAGGCATGGAATCCTCTGACCTACATCACTCCCTGAGTCTCAGTCTGAGATATGCCTGGGTTAAATCCAGGAAATCACTGTGCCCAATATTGCAGCTGGCAACAAAACAAATGTCAAAGACATGGGAAGCTCAGTGTGATGGCACATATCTGTAATCTCAGCACTTGAGAGGTGGGAGTAGGAAAATCAGGATTTCTTGTTCAAAGCCAGCCTCAACTATGTAATGAAGATAAGGCCAGTGGGGCGTGTTGGCGCACGCCTTTAATCCTAGCACTTGGGAGGCAGAGGCAGGCGGATCTTTGTGAGTTCAAGGCCAGCCTGGTCTACAGAGCGAGTTCCAGGCCAGCTTGGGTTACAAGGAGACCCTGTCTCGAAAAACCAAAAAAAAAAAAATAATAATAATAATAATAATAAATAAATAAATAAATAAATAAAGATAAGGCCAACATGGGCTATATGAGGCTCTGTCAAAAAAAAAAAAAGTGGTGGTGTGTGGACATGTGCTGCTGATCTGCTATTGAGACAGGGTAAAGGATGGATAAATTAGATCAGCAAGGTGATTACACTCCACCCACCTCAGTGCTGACTCCTGTACGTCAAACCTTATGACCTGTCTTACTGACAAGAGCACATCTTAGTCTGACCCCAATAAGGACACTTTTGGAAATGTCTTTGTACATCTTCACCTAGGTGAAGATAGAAATGGGTCTGACTGGGCCTTGAGAGGCTTTTTCTTTTTTTTTTTTAATATTTTTATTTATTTCTATATGTGTATGAATGTATTGCCTGCATGTAGGTCCATGCACCCGCGTTGTGCAATGCCTCGGAGGTCAGAAGAGGGTGTCGGATTCCCCTGGAACTGGAGTTCTCCTTGAATTGGAGTCACAGACAGTTCTCGGCTGCCATGTGGATGCCGGGGATCGAAACCGGGTCCTCTGCAAGAGCAGTCGGCAGTCCCAACTGCTAGACCATCTCCCCAGCTCGGAGAGGCTTTTTCTTTCAACCTCCTCCAGTATTGTTATCCGGATCTGATCTGTACAAATGGCTGTAAAATACTTTATTATTTTCATTTGTGATCCACAATGTAAAAAGGGCAGGTGGGAACAGAAAGCCTCAAGGCAGCTCTTCTTAAAGACCGAGACAGGGCAATGGAGCTAGAGAAGCAGTGAATGAGGGACTTTCAGAGAAAGGCTGGAGATCAGGGGAATGAGTCTCAAAATGTTTGTAGCAGGGATTTGACATGTCTTAGGGAGATCGTGAATTGACAGTGAGAGGAATGATTTGACTAGGGCAGGACTGACACAGAGACCAAAGATTGCTAGGAAAATTTCATTTATGACATTAAAATTTCTAGAAAAATTTGAATTCCTGCATGTAAGTGCAGCCATGCCCTGCAATGTCTGCAGAAGCCAGAATTCTTTGAAGTCAAGGCCCCCTAAAGTTATTAGGCAATCCTGTTTCAATCAAGCAGAAAAAGAGAGAGAGAGAGAGAGAAGAGCCCCGGAGGGGCATGGTAGTCCATGACTTTAATCCCAGGACCTGGGAGGCAGAGGGCAGGCTGATCTCTGTGTGTTCAAAGCCAGCCTAGTCTACATACTGAGTTCAGGACATCTGGGGCTACAGGGAGACCCTGTCTCAAAAGACCAAAAAAAAATTGTTTTTTTTGTCTATTGTACAATGTGGTGTGCTTCAGGAACCCACTCGCGTACAATATGTGAAAGTCAAGGACAACTTTCGAGTCAGTTCATCCTTTCCACCACATGGGTTTGGGGTTTCAACACTGAGGTATTCAGGTTTAAGGCAGCAAGCACCTGTACTCATGAAGCCATTTCCCAGCCTGATTTTTTTTTTTCACATAAATTTATTTATTTTTTAACAAATCTAGACCCGTGTTCCCCATTCCCCCACCCACACAGACTCATGCATTCTGCCAAACATGCTTTTCATCTCTTTTTCTCAGTCTTTCTCAATATTCTCCATGAGGAAGTTGACTGTTTTGAGCAGAAGTTCATGTTTCCAGTCAGTTCTTTGATGCAGTCCTTTCTGTTGTTGTTGTTGTGGTGGTGGTGGTTGTTGTTGTTGTTGTTTCCAATATGCATTACACCCAACTGCTTTGGACAAAAGCTTAGGGGGCCCTACACAAGAAATACTTACAACTAGATAATTGGCACTAGCATCTGTGTTACTTCACTCAGCATGATGTCATCTAGCTCCAGCCATTTTTTCCGGCAAAGCTCATGATGTTGTCTTTCTTTCTAGCTGCTGCATACGCCATTGTGTAGATGTGACATTTTCTCTATCCACTCATCAGGTTAGGGGCATTTGGGTTGGTTCCAGCTCCTGGCTATTGTGAAAGAAGCTGCAATAAACATGGCCGTGCATGTAAGCTCTGCGGTGGGGTGGGTCTGAGGGTACATGCCCAGGAGTGGTATGGCTGGTCAGGTGGAAGCTAATTCATTAGTCTCCAAGGTTCTCCAACACTGCTTCCATAGTGGCGGTACGAGTTTCATATCCCACCAGCAGTGGGATGAGTGTTCCCCTTTCCCCACACAACCTCTCCAGCACTTGGTATCATTTGTTTTCTTGATCCATAGCCAGTCTTATTGGATGATATCTAAAGTGGTTTTGATTTGCATTTCCTTAATGATTAGTGAGTTGAACAGTTCTTGAGGTGTTTCTCAGACATCTCTAATTCCTCACTGTGTAGTCTCTGTTAAGTTCTTGCTCATCTATTGGGTGGGTCATTTGTTTCTTTTTTCCTTTGTTTTTGAGTAGTTTATATATTCTGGAAATCAATGCTTTGTCAGATGTATCTGCAGTGAAGGTTTCCTCCCACTCGGTGGGATTTCCTTCACTTCCTGATGTTTTCTTTTGATGTACAGAAGCTTTGAGTTGATGAGGTCCCCATTTGTCAATATCGACCTTAATTCTTGCACAGCGTGCTGTCTGATTTAGGAAGTCTTTTCCTATGCCTAGGTCTCGTAGTCTGCTGCCAACTTTTTCTTAATCACCTTCAGAGTTTGGGGCTTCAGAAGGTCTTTGATCCACTGGAGTTACTTTTGTACAGGGCGAGAGGGGGTGTTTAATTTCATTCTTATACAAGTGGTGATCCAGTTTTGCCAACACCACTTGCTAAGAGTACTGTCTTTCTTCTTCTCCATGTGATTTCTTGGCCCTTTGCAAAAATAAGATGGCTGAAATTGTAGGGCTCAGATTTGGATCTTCATTTTTCCATTGGTCACAGGTCTGTTTTTTTTGTGCAGTACCAGGCTGTTTTTATAATGACGATACCCCTGTAGTATAGTTTGAAGTCTGGTATAGAGATCCCCCCTGTGTAGCTCTTTTCCCTCAGGGTTGTTTTGGCTATTCGGGGTCTTTTTGTTTTTCCAAATGAATTTAAGAACTTTTTTTTTTTTGGTCTTCAAGACAGGGTCTCCCTGTAGCCCCAGCTGTCCTGGAACTCACCTTGTAGACCAGGCTGGCCTTGAACTCACAAAGATCCACCTGTCTCTGCCTCCCAGTGCTAGGATTAAAGGGTGCTCTACCACGCCTGGCGAATTTAAGAACTTTTGTTTCCAAGCCTGTGAAGAACTCTTGGGGATTTTAATTGGAACTGCATAAATCTATACAGAGTTTTCGGTAAAATGGACATTTTTTACAAGTGTTAATTTTCCCAATCCATGAGCATGGAGGTTTTTCCATCTTCTGATGTGCTTCTTCAATTTTTTTCTTTAAAGGTTTAAAATTTTTTTGTAGAGGTCTTTGGTGTCTTTGGTTAGGTTTGTTCCTAGGTATTTTATTTTGTTTTTGGGTCATTGTGAGTGGGAAGTTCTCTTTTAATTCTTTCTCCAGTTGCTTGTTCTTGATGTAAAGAAAGGCCATTGATTTTTTTAAGGTTAATTTTGTATCCCTTGTCACTTTGCTGAAGCTGTTAATTGTTCTAGGAGTTTTGGTGGAGTTTTAGCATCCTTAGGTAAACAATCATACATCAGGAAATAGAAGCTTGACTTCCTCTTTCCAATTAGTACTCCTTTAATTTCCTTTTTCTGCCTTATTGCTCTAGCAAGTGTTTCAAGCACTATGGAAGAAGGATGGTGGACAGGGGGCAGCCTTGCCAAGTTCCTACCATTTAAAGGGATGTTTCTGTCATTTCCACATTTAGGATGATATTGGCTGGGTTTCCCTGTACATGGCTTTGATTACATGTGAGGAATGATCCCTCCAATCCAATTCCTCTAGGACTAAAGCATGAAGGGATGCTGGATTTTGTCAAAGGCTTTTTCAGCATCAATTGAGATGATGGTGTGGGTTTTTGTCTTGATTCCATTATGTGTTTGATGATGTTTATGATTTTCATATGTTGAACCATCCCTGCATTCTGGGTATAAACCAACTTGGTCATGATGATCTTCTTGATGTATTGCGATTTGCCAGTACCTGCTTTAGAATTTTGGCATCTGTGTTCAGTAGGAGATGGGTCTATAATTGTCCTTTTTTGTATCTTTGCCTGTTTTGGTAATAGAGTGATGCTGGCTCCATAAAGGAATTTGGGAGATTCCCTCTGAGTGTATCCTTCTAAACGAGTTCAGTAATAAGTGTTGTAGGTCTTTTTGAATGTTTTATAGAATTGTCCTGCCGTGAAACCATCTGGGCCTGGGCTTTTTTTAGTTGGGAGGCTTCCTTACTACATCCTCTAGTTCTTCATATGTTATGGGTCTTTAAGCTGCTGAATCTCTTCTTGGTTGAGCTTTTGCTGATTCCAGGATTTCAGATATTCATCCATTTTCTTCTAGGTTTTCAAACTTGGTAGAATATAGGTTCTTGTAATATCCCATATGATTTCTGGATCTTTTCCTTGTCGTTTGTGATATTTCCCTTTTCATCACGGATTGTATTGATTGGGTTGTTCCTTCTTTCTTTTGTGTTAACGGGCTAGAGGTCTGTCTATCTTGTTTATTCTTTCAAAGAACAACTTTTGCTTCATGATTTTTTATAGTTTTTCTTTGTTTCTATTTCATTGATTTCTGCTCTGATTTTTGTTATTTCTTTGTTGTTTTTGGTTTTTTTTTTTTTTTTTTTTTTTTTTTTAGCTTTTGTTGTTAGATCATTCACTTGTGCTCTTTCTGTTTTCTAAGGTAGTCACCCAGGGCTATAAACTTTCCCTCTTAGGACTGGCTTTTTAAGGATCCCCATAGGTTTTGGTGTGTTATATGTCATTGTCATCAGCCAGGAATGCTTTTTTTTCTTTCCTCACTCTCTCTCTTGACATTCATTATTCAAGAGTGTGTTGTTTCTCTCCATCCATGTGTTCTGAAGGCAGGAGGGCTTGTCCTGGTGTTGATGTTGAGCTTATTGCACTGTGGTCTGATAGAATGCATGAAATTATTTCAATCTTTTTGTATTGGTAGAGTTTTCTTCTTGTGTCCCAGATGTGGTCGATTTGGGAGAATGTTCCGTGGGTGGCTGAGTCAGAAAGTGTTCTATTCTCTGGTATTAGGATGGAATATTCGTAGAGGTCTAATGAGGTCCATTTGGTGTATCAATCGTTCAGTTCAGAGGTCTCTCTCTGTTAATTTTTGTCCTGTTGACCTATCAAAGGACTCAGTGGGGTATTGAAATCCTCCACTATGAGTCGAATGGGGTTAGTTGTGACTTTGTGGTCCTGGAGAATGTCTTTATAAAGTTTGGTGCACCATAATTTGGGGCATATATTTCATAATTGTGAAATCTCTTGGTGAATTGTTCCTTTGATAAAAATATAATGGCCTCTGGTCTCTTCTGATTTCTTTTACTTTGAATTATATTTTGTCTGATATTAAAATAGCAACACTGCTTCGTTTTGGTTCCATTTGCTTGGAATATTTTTTTCCATCCCTTCACTTTAAGGTGGTGCCTGTCCCTTGAAGGTTAGGTGTGTTCTTGTAGACAGCAAATCGATGGATTCTGTTTCTAATCCAATCTCCCAGTCTAGTGTCTTTTGATTGGGAATTTAGTCCATTAATATTTAAGGTTATGGCTTATAGGTTGTGTGTGTTCTCCTCTTGCCTTATGATCCATTTGTGGTTTGGGTTTCGGTTTCTACTTCTGTGTTATGCTTTTATTGATTTCTCTTTCTAGGTGCCTGGGGTTGGTTGTCCTTTCTTCTGTTCTTTGAATGCTTCAAGTATTCTCTGAGGGTTTGTGTTTCTGGACATGTATTCTTTCAGAGTTCTTTATGTCATGGAAGGTTTTTCTCTCTCCTTCACTATAATTGACATTTTTCTGGTATAGTAACCTGGGTTGCAACTATAGTCCTTAACACTGGAATCAGTGCTCCAGGTTCTCTTTCTTGCTTTCATAGTGTAACGTCGAGAAGTCAGTTGTAAGCTGATAGGTTTCCCCTTAATGTAACTTGTTGTTTTTCTCTTGTGGCTTTTAAGGATTTTGTCTTTGTTTTGGGTGTCTAAGCATTTTAACTATGAGTGGGGTGGAGAATTCTCTGATCTTGTCTGTTTGGAGTTCAGTGTGCTTTTTGTATTGGTATTGGTTTGTCCTTTTTTAGTTTGGAGAGTTTTCATCTATTATTGTGTTGAGAATCTGATCAATACCATTCCCTCTTGGGATTCTTCTCCTTCCTCTATTCCTATGATGCAGAGGGGTTTGATCTTTTCATAGTGTCCCACAGTTCCTGGTTGTTCCCTTTTTGTGTATTTTTAATTTTTCATAATTTTCCTGAGGTTTTTAGTTGTTCTCGTTTCTTTGATGTACAGAAGCTTTTGAGTTTGATGAGGTCCCATTTTGTCAAATTATCGACCTTAAGTTTGCACAGTGCTTCTGATTAGGAAGTCTTTTCTATGCCTACGGTCCTCGGAGTCTTGCTCCAACTTTTTCTTCTATCACCTTCAGAGTTTTGGGGGCTTCACTAAGGTCCTTTGATCCCACTGCGAGTTACACTTTTGTACAGGGCGAAGGATGGGTTTTAATTTCATTCTCTACAAGTGGTGATCCAGTTTTTGCCAACACCACTTGCAAGATGCTGTCTTTTCTCCATTGTGATCTTCGTGGCGCCCTTGTCAAATATAAGATGGCTGAAAAGTGTATTGCTCAGATTTGGATCTCATTTGTTCAGTTTGATCTCCAGTTTGTCAACAGGTTCTGTTTTCGTGCAGTACCCAGGCTTTTTTCATGACTATAGCCCTGTAGTATTAGTTTGAGTCGGTATAGAGATCCCCCTGTGCTCTGCTCTTTCAATCAGGGATGTTTTGGCTATTCGGGGTCCTTTTTTTTTCCAAATGAATTTAAGACTTTTTTTTTTTTTGGTCTTTTCAAGACAAGGGTCCCTGTAGCCCAGCTGTCCGCCTGGAACTCACCTTGTAGACACCGGCTGGCCTGAACTCACAAAGATCCACCTGTCCCTCGGCCTCCCAGTGCTAGGATTTTATTAAAGGCGTTGCTCTACCAGCCCTGGCGAATTTAATGGACTTTTGTTTCCAAGCCTGTGAGAAACTCTTGGGGGATTTTGATTGGAACTGCATAAATCTATACAAGAGTTTCGGTAAATGGACATTTTTACATGTTAATTTTCCCAATCCATGAGCATGGAGGTTTTTCCATCTTCTGATGTCTTCTTCAAATTTCTTTTCTTTATAAGTGTTTAAAATTTTTTTGTAGAGGATCTTTGGTGTCTTTGGTTAGCGTTTGTTCCTAGGTATTTTATGGTTTTTGAGGCCTATTGTGAGTGGGAAAGTTTTCCTTTTTTTAAATCTCTTTCTCCAGTTGCGTCCTTGTTCTTGATGTAAAGAAAGGCCATTGATTTGTTTTAAGGTTTTAAAGTTTGTATCCTGTCCCTTTGCTGGAGCGTTAATTGTTTCTGGGAGTTTTTTTGGTGGACGTTTTAGATCCCTTAGGTAAACATATCAATCATCAGCGAATAATAGATAGCTTGACTTCCTCTTTTCCAAGTTAGTTTACCCTTTAATTCCTTTTCTTGACTTATTGCTCTAGCAAATGTCTTCAAGCACTATATTTGAAGAGGCATGGTGATCAGGGGGCAGCCTTGCCAAGTACCCTACCGTTAAAGGCGGGATGTTCTGTCATTTCCACTTTAGGATGATATTGGCTGTGGTTTCCTGTACATGGCTTGATACATTGAGGAATGATCCTCCAATCCAATTCTTAAAAAAAAAAAAAATAATAATAATAATAATAATAAATAAATAAATAAATAAATAAAGATAAGGCCAACATGGGCTATATGAGGCTCTGTCAAAAAAAAAAAAAGTGGTGGTGTGTGGACATGTGCTGCTGATCTGCTATTGAGACAGGGTAAAGGATGGATAAATTAGATCAGCAAGGTGATTACACTCCACCCACCTCAGTGCTGACTCCTGTACGTCAAACCTTATGACCTGTCTTACTGACAAGAGCACATCTTAGTCTGACCCCAATAAGGACACTTTTGGAAATGTCTTTGTACATCTTCACCTAGGTGAAGATAGAAATGGGTCTGACTGGGCCTTGAGAGGCTTTTTCTTTTTTTTTTTTAATATTTTTATTTATTTCTATATGTGTATGAATGTATTGCCTGCATGTAGGTCCATGCACCCGCGTTGTGCAATGCCTCGGAGGTCAGAAGAGGGTGTCGGATTCCCCTGGAACTGGAGTTCTCCTTGAATTGGAGTCACAGACAGTTCTCGGCTGCCATGTGGATGCCGGGGATCGAAACCGGGTCCTCTGCAAGAGCAGTCGGCAGTCCCAACTGCTAGACCATCTCCCCAGCTCGGAGAGGCTTTTTCTTTCAACCTCCTCCAGTATTGTTATCCGGATCTGATCTGTACAAATGGCTGTAAAATACTTTATTATTTTCATTTGTGATCCACAATGTAAAAAGGGCAGGTGGGAACAGAAAGCCTCAAGGCAGCTCTTCTTAAAGACCGAGACAGGGCAATGGAGCTAGAGAAGCAGTGAATGAGGGACTTTCAGAGAAAGGCTGGAGATCAGGGGAATGAGTCTCAAAATGTTTGTAGCAGGGATTTGACATGTCTTAGGGAGATCGTGAATTGACAGTGAGAGGAATGATTTGACTAGGGCAGGACTGACACAGAGACCAAAGATTGCTAGGAAAATTTCATTTATGACATTAAAATTTCTAGAAAAATTTGAATTCCTGCATGTAAGTGCAGCCATGCCCTGCAATGTCTGCAGAAGCCAGAATTCTTTGAAGTCAAGGCCCCCTAAAGTTATTAGGCAATCCTGTTTCAATCAAGCAGAAAAAGAGAGAGAGAGAGAGAGAGAGGCCCCGGAGGGGCATGGTAGTCCATGACTTTAATCCCAGGACCTGGGAGGCAGAGGCAGGCTGATCTCTGTGTGTTCAAAGCCAGCCTAGTCTACATACTGAGTTCTAGGACATCTGGGGCTACAGGGAGACCCTGTCTCAAAACGACCAAAAAAAAATTGTTTATTTTTGTCTATGTGTACATATGTGTGTGTGCTTCATGAACCCACATGCCGTACATATGTGAAAGTCAGAGGACAACTTTCGGAGTCAGATCTCTCTTCCACCACATGGGTTTGGGGTTTCAACTGAGGTATTCAGGTTTAGCAGCAAGCACCTGTACTCATGAAGCCATTTCACCAGCCTTGATTTTTTTTTTTCACATAAATTTATTTTTATTTTTTAACAAATCTAGACCCGTGTTCCCGCCCATTCCCCCACCCCACCAGAGCTCATGCATTCTGCCAAACATGCTTTTCATCTCTTTCTCAGTCTTTCTCAATATTCTCCATGAGGAAGTTGACTGTTTTGAGCAGAAGTTCATGTTTCAGTCAGTTCCTTTTATGCAGTCCTTTCTGTTGTTGTTGTTGTGGTGGTGGTGGTTGTTGTTGTTGTTGTTTCCAATATGCACACCAACTGCTTTGGACAAAAGCTCAGGGGGCCCTACACAAGAAATACTTACAAACTAGATAATTGGCAATAGCATCTGTGTGTACTTCACTCAGCTTGATGTCATCTAGCTCCAGCCATTTTCCTGCAAAGCTCATGATGTTGTCTTTCTTTACTGCTTGATAGAACTCCATTGTGTGTAGATGTACGAATTTACTCTATCCCTCATTCTCAGTTGTAGGGGCATTTGGTGTTGGTTCCAGCTCCTTGCTATTGTGAAGAGACTGCACAAACATGGCCTGCATGTATCTCTCGCGTGGGGTGAGTCTGAGGGTACATGCCCAGGAGTGGTATGGCTGGGTCAGGTGGCAAGTTCATTCCAGTCTTCCAAGGGTTCTCACAACTGCTTCCATAGTGGCTGTACGAGTTTACATTCCCACCCAGCAGTGGATGAGTGTTCCCCTTTCCCCACAACCTCTCCAGCACTTGGTATCATTTGTTTTCTTGACCTAGCCAGTCTTATTGGATGATATCTTAAATTGGTTTTGATTTGCATTTCCTTAATGCTTAGTGATGTTGAAACAGTTCTTGAGGTGTTTCGCAGAACATCTCTAATTCCTCACTTGTGAAGTCTTGTTCAGTTTCTTTGCTCCATCTATTGGGTGAGGTCATTTGTTTCTTTTTTTCTTTGTTTTGTGGTAGTTAATATATTCTGGAATCAATGCTTTGTCAGATGTATCTGCAGTGAAGGTTTCCTCCCACTCTGTGGGATTTCTCTTCACTTCCTTGATGTTTCTTTTGATGTACAGAAGCTTTTGAGTTTGATGAGGTCCCATTTGTCAATTATCGACCTTAATCTTGCACAGCTGCTGTCTGATTTAGGAGTCTTTTCCTATGCCTATGTCTCGTAGTCTGTCTGCTGCCAACTTTTTCTTCTATCACCTTCAGAGTTTGGGGCTTCACTTAAGGTCTTTGATCCACCTGGAGTTAACTTTTGTACAGGGCGAGAGGTAGGGTTTAATTTCATTCTCTACAAGTGGTGATCCAGTTTTGCCAACACCACTTGCTAAAGATACTGTCTTTCTCCATTGTGATTTCTTGGCGCCCTTGTCAAATATAAGATGGCTGAAATTGTATTGCTCAGATTTGGATCTTCAGTTTTCTTCCATTGGTCAACAGGTCTGTTTTTTGTGCAGTACCAGGCTGTTTTTATGACTAATAGCCCTGTAGTATTAGTTTGAAGTCTGGTATAGAGATCCCCCGTGTAGCTCTTTTCCCGCAGGATTGTTTTGGCTATTCGGGGTCTTTTGTTTTTCAAATGAATTTAAGACTTTTTTTTTTTTTTGGTCTTTCAAGACAGGGTCTCCCTGTAGCCCCAGCTGCGTCTGAACTCACCTGTAGACCAGGCTGGCCTGAACTCACAAAGATCCACCTGTACTCTGCCTCCCACGTGCTAGGATTAAAGGTCGTGCTCTACCACGCCTGGCGAATTTAAGAATTTTGTTTCCAAGCCTGTGAAGAAACTCTTGGGGTTTTGATTGGAACTGCATTAAATCTATACAAGAGTTTCGGTAAAATGGACATTTTTACAATGTTAATTTTCCCAATCCATGAGCATGGAGGTTTTTCCATCTTCTGATGTCTTCTTCAATTTCTTTCTTTAAAGGTTTAAAATTTTTTTGTAGAGGTCTTTGGTGTCTTTGGTTAGGTTTGTTCCTAGGTATTTATTGTTTTTGAGGCTATTGTGAGTGGGGAAGTTCTCCTTTTTTTAAATCCTTTCCCAGTTGCTGGGTTCTTGAGTAAAAAAGGCCATTGATTTTTTTAAGGTTAATTTTGTATCCTGTCACTTTGCTGAGCTGTTAATTGTTTCTAGGAGTTTTTTGGTGGAGTTTTTAGCATCCCTTAGGTAAAACATCATATCATCAGCAAATAGGATAGCTGACTTCCTCTTTTCCAATTAGTACTCCTTTAATTTCCTTTTCTTGCCTTATTGCTCTAGCAAGTGTTTCAAGCACTATATTGAAAGAGGCGTGGTGACAGGGGGCAGCCTTGCCAAGTTCCTACCTTAAAGGGGATGTTTCTGTCATTTCCACATTTAGGATGATATTGGCTTGTGGTTTCCTGTACATGGCTTTGATCTACATTGAGGAATGATCCCTCCAATCCAATTCCTTCTAGGACTATACAGCATGAAGGGATGCTGGATTTTGTCAAAGGCTTTTTCAGCATCAATTGAGATGATGGTGTGGTTTTTGTCTTTGATTCCATTTATGTGTTTGATGATGTTTATTGATTTTCATATGTTGAACCATCCCTGCATTTCTGGTATAAATCCAACTTGGTCATGATGATCTTCTTGATGTATGCGATTTGCCAGTATCCTATTTAGAATTTTGCATCTGTGTTTCATTAGGGAGATGGGTATAATTGTTCCTTTTAGTTTGGATCTTTGCCTGTTTTGGTAATAGAGTTGATGCTGGCTTCAGAAGAAATTTGGGAGAATTCCTCTGTTGTACTTCTAACAGTTTCAGTAATAATGGTTGTAGGTCTTTTTGAAATGTTTTATAGAATTCGCCGTGAAACCATCTGGGCCTGGGTTTTTTTTTAGTTGGGAGGCTTCTTACACATCCTCTATTTCTTCATATTTAGGGTCTGTTTAAGCTGCTGTCTCTTCTTGGCTGAGCTTTGCTGATTCCCAGGATTTCAGATATTCATCATTTCTTCTAGGTTTTCAAACTTGGTAGAATATAGGTTCTTGTAATATTCCCATATGATTTTCTGGATCTTTTCCTTGTCTGTTGGTGATATTTCCCTTTTCATCACGGATTGTATTGATTTGGATTGTTCCTTCTTTCTTTTTGTAACTGGGCTAGAGGTCTGTCTATCTTGTTTATTCTTTCAAAGACCAACTTTTGGCTTCATTGATTTTTTTATATTATTTTCTTGTTTCTATTTCATTGATTTCTGCTCTGATTTTTGTTATTTCTTCCTGTCTGTTTTGCGTTTAGGTTCATCTGTTGTTGCCTTTCAAGTGCTTTTAGCTGTAGTGGGTAGATCATTCACTTGTGCTCTTTCTGTTTTTCTAATGTAGTCACCCAGGGCTATAAACTTCCCTCTTAGGACTGCTTTTAAGGTATCATCCATAGGTTTTGTTGTGTTTGTATTGTCATTGTCATTCAGTTCCAGGAATGCTTTTATTTCTTTCCTCATCTCTTCCTCTCGACCCATTCATTATTCAAGAGTGTGTTGTTTCTCTCATGTTTCTTTTTTTAGTCGCTTGTCCTGGTGTTGATTTGTTTTTGCACTTGTGGTCTGATAGAATGCATGAAATTATTTCAATCTTTTTGATATTGTAGAGGTTGTCTTCTGTGTCCCAGTATGTGGTCGATTTTGGAGAATGTTCCGTGGGGTGCTGAGTAAAAGTGTATTCTTGGTATTAGGATGGAATATTCGTAGGAGTCTATGAGGTCCATTTGGTTGTATCATATCGTCAGTTAGATGTCCTCTCTGTTTATTCTTTGTCCTGTTGACCTATCCAAAGGACTCATGGGGTATTGAAATCTCCTACTATGAGCGAATTACTGGGGTTAGTCTGTGACTTGTGGTCCTGGAGAATTGTCTTTATAAAGTTTGGTGCACCAGAAGTTTGGGGCATATATATTCATATTGTGAAATCTTCTTGGTGAATTGTTCCTTTGATAAAAATATAATGGCCTTCTTTGTCTCTTCTGATTTTCTTTTATTTGAAGTCTATTTTGTCTGATATTAAAATAGCAAACACCTGCTTTCTTTTTGGTTCCATTTGCTTGGATATTTTTTTCCATTCCCTTCACTTATAGGTGGTGCCTGTCCTTGAAGGTTAGGTGTTTCTTGTAGACAGCATATCGATGGATTTCTGTTTTCCTAATCCAATCTCCCAGTCTATGTCTTTTGATGTGGGGAATTTAGTCCATTAATATTTAAGGTTATGGCTTATAGGTTTGTGTTGCTTCCTCTGCCTTATTATCCATTTGTGGTTTGGGTTTCGGTTTCTACTTTCTGCAGTTATGCTTTTATTGATTTCTCTTTTCTAGGTGCCTGGGTTGTTGCTCCTTTCTTCTTTCTTTGAATTGCTTCAAGTATTCTCTGAAGTTTGTTTTCTGGACATGTATTCTTTCAAGTTGTTTATGTCATGAAGGTTTTCTCTCTCTCCTTCAACATAATTGACATTTTTCTGGGTATAGTAACCTGGGTTGACATCTATGTCCCTTAAGACTGGAATGCTTTGCTCCAGGTTTCTCTTGCTTTCATAGTTTGTCAGAGAAGTCAGTTGTAATTCTGATAGGTTTCCCTTATAGTCACTTTGTTGTTTTCTCTTGTGGCTTTAAGGATTTTGTCTTTGTTTTGGGTTGTCTAGCATTTTAACTATGATGTGGCGTGGAGAATTTCTTTTCTGATCTTGTCTGTTTGGAGTTCTATGTGCTTTTTGTATTGGTATTGGTTTGTCCTTTTTTAGTTTGGGGAAGTTTTCTTTATCTATTCTGTTGAAGATCGATCAATACCATTCTCTTGGGATTCTTCTCCTTCCTCTCTATTCCTATGATGCAGAGTTTGATCTTTTCATAGTGTCCCACAGTTCCTGGTTGTTCCACTTTTGTGTATTTTAAATTTTTCATAATTCTTTCCTTGAGGTTTTTTAGTTGTTCTGTGTTATCTTCCAGGTCTGATATTCTTTGTTCTGCTTCCTCCATTCTGCTTCTGAGGCTTTTCCATTCCTTTCTCTTGAATGGATGAGTGTTTGATTTCCCTTTTCATTTCCTCTTCGATTTCTTAGTATTTTACTTTCTTTTTGAGCTTCTCAATCTCTTCTTGTAGCTCTTTGCTTTGCTGGTTGGTTTTCTTATCTTTTTTCAGCATGGATCTTTCAGTGTTTCTACTTCCTTCTGGAGCTTGTCATTCTCTCTCTCTAGGCCTTCTTGAGTTCTTCATTCTCTTAGTTTTTTGATTTGTTCTTTATAATCTTGTAGTTCTTTAAATATGTTCCCAATTGTGTTTCTGATATCTGTGTCCTGGGCCATCCCCAGAGGGATCCCACTGCAGGAGTCTTCATAGGTTGGTAGACTTGGCATGGGATTATCCTGCCCCTTTCCAGTGTTGTCTCTTCTTTGTGATCCTGGCATATGGGCTCTCCTGCTGTATTCCAAATGTGAGTCCTAAATGCCTCTTCACTGTGTTGAAGGCTTGCTTTGCTTGCCTCTTTCAGATGCCTTCGTAATCCCAGTTGGGGGGGCCCTCTTCAGCCTGCACCTGGGTACCTTCCGCTGGCCTCAGGAGATCTCAGATCTCAAGAGTCACACAACCCCACTTAATAATCCAGCTGGGAGGATAACTCCCCCCCCACAGCCACAAAAGCCAATCAAGCCAGACAGCTGGATTAAAGGATCAACAATCAGCCTTGCTGAGACACCCAGTCCCTACCTGCTTTCTGCTCTTCCTTCCCAATTTTTTTCTTTAGTTTTCATACCGGGTCTCACTATGTAGCTCAGATGGCCTGAGCTCATGGTCAGTCACCAAAGTTCCGAGATTACAGGTATGTGCCACTACACCTGGCTCTGTAAGTCAATGTTTTTTAAAGTAAAACAGAAAACAACCACGCAGCTTTCTATATTTATGGTTCTAGCCAAAGTTCTTATAGTAAACTTTCTTACTTATGGTAACTGTTATTTTTTTTTTTTTTTTTTTTGTCTTTTTGAGACAGGGTCCCCTGTAGTCCCAGCTGTCCTTGAAAACTCACTCTATGGACCAGGCTGGCCTTGAACTCACAAAGATCCGCTTGCCTCTGCCTCCCAAGTGCTAGGATTAAAGGCGTGTGCCACCACGCCCGGCCAGTAGCGTATTTTCAATATGACCAAGTCTGTCATTTCTTTTTTTTTTTTTTTTTTTATTTCGTATGTGTATGAATGTACTGTCTGCATGCAGGTTTGTGCACCCATGTCGTGCAATGCCGCGGAGGTCAGAAAAGGGTCTCGGATTCCCCTGGAACTGGAGTTCTCCTGGAATTGGAGTTTCAGGCGGTTCTCGGCCGCCATGTGGGTGCTGGGGATCGAACCCGGGTCCTCTGTAAGAGCGGTCGGTGCTCTTAACCGCTAGGCTATCTCTCCAGCCCCCAAGTGTGTCATTTCTTTGTGTCCTTACTGCCTTTTCCACAGATGTCTGGCACTCAGACAAATCCCCTGAGACACCCTCACAATGACATGTTTGACAGGTCATTGTCTTTCAGAAATCTTAGATGGAGAGTGCATAATCCAGATATACTAGACCAATCCAGTTATGTGTGTGTGTGTGTGTGTGTGTGTGTGTGTGTATGTGTGTCCAGAAGCAAAGAAGCACACACAGCCAGCATGGTTGAGTATGCATGGTTAGGAGAGCTTTGGGCAGTTGAACAGTACAAGTTTTTATTCCAGGAACTCATAGTACAACTGGCCAGAGGAACAGTTGCCCCTCACACACACGAAGTTATGGTTGGATCTGTGAGCTGAAGTTCCCAGGAAAAAAAGCTGCACCTGTTTTAAAGAGTCTACAAGGCTAAGTGACTGATCAGAATGTCTGTGACTATGGAGACCGGTGGAGGTCTTGAGCTAAATTATCTTGGGCTGAGTTCAGTCGGCTTAATAGTCATATACTTTCCACCTCACTCGGCTTAATAGTCATATACTTTCCACCTCACTGTTTGACTTAAACAACTTGTGACTATCAGGTAAAATTGTTTTGGGAATGTACAGATTCCTAATTTCCACCAATCAAAGGTTAAAAATGTCATCAGCAAACATCTGAGGCTTGTAAGATTTCCAGGCTTGGCTGGGCTGTAAACTACCTGATGGTCCCAGTAATTTTTTTTTTTTTTGTCTCCCTGCAGCCTCAGATGGATTGGAATTTGCTATGTAGACCAGGCTGGTCTTGAACTCACAGAGTTCTGCCTCCTGAGTGCTGGGATTAAAGTCATTTGCCACCACACCCAGCTCCACTAATGAATTTTAAAAATACCTTGACATAGGCCAGGCATGGTGGCACACACCTTTAATCCTAGCACTTGGGAGGAGGAGGCAGGCAGATCTCTGTGAGTTCAAGGCCAGCCTGGTCTACAGAGCGAGCTCCAGGCTAGCTGGAAGTAAAGAAAAACAAAAAACAAAATGCAAAATAAATAAATAAATAAAAATACCTTGATTTATGGGGTTGGAGAAATGGCTCAGTTAAGAGCACTGGCTGCTCTCGCCAAGGACTCAGGTTAGGATGACTAATAACCATCTGTGACTCCAGTTCCAGGGATCTAGCCCCCTCTTCTGGCCTCCATGAATACTGCATGCACAGGTGAACTTAACGTCCATGAAGGCAAAATAGTCATACGCATTAAAAAAATATATTCTAGCTGAGCGTGGTGGCGCACGCCTTTAATCCTAGCACTTGGGAGGCAGAGGCAGGCGGATCTCTCTGAGTTCAAGGCCAGCCTATCCTACAGTGGGAGTTCCAGGCTAGCTGGGGCTACAGGGAGACCCTGTCTGGAAAAGAAAAAAAAAAAAAAAAAACAATTCTAGCCAGGCCTGGTGGCCCACGCCTTTAATCCTAGCACTCGGGAGGCAGAGGCAGGCGGATCTTTGTGAGTTCAAGGCCAGCCTGGTCTACAGAGTGAGCTCCAGGCCAGCTGGGGCTACAGGGAGACCCTGTCTTGAAAAGACCAAAAACCAACATGCCTTGATTTGTGAATTTCTTTGTTATTTTACTATAAAACTTTCATGAAACTGTTAGCATATTGGAACATAATATTTGGGGTAACCCTAGTCTGTTTTCTTGGGCCATGGTCACTGATATTTGACTACAGAATAAATTCTCTTATTCCCTTGGAGGACAGAATTGTGTTTGCATCAAGAGATCATTGTGTAAGTGCCCAGTAAATAACTGGTGGAGAACCCAACTGCTCTTGGGTACTTCAGATGCACAAATGAATAATCAACACGGAATTTATCCTTGTTTGGAGAAATAGTCTTGAGTTGACCACCCTGGCCCCCTTTAAAAAATTGTTTTTGAGATAAGGTCATATACTATGTAGACCAGGCTGGCCTCAATCTCACAGAGATCCACCTGTTTCTTCCAAATGCCGAGATTAAAGGCCTGGACCACTAGCCTGGACCCGTTTTTACTTTTGAGACAAAATCTTTCATTGGCCTGGAGTGCACTGTCTAGTCAAGGCTTGGTTGGCAGCAAGTTTCAGGGTCTGCAGGTCTCCACATTTCCAATGCAGGGACTACTACAAGCATGTACCACCATGCCTGGCTGATATAGGTTTTAGAGCTTGAACTCAGGTCCTCTGGCTTGCATGCCCAGCATTTTACTGACTGAGCTATCTTCTTAGACATACCCTCCCCTTTTTACGTTTTTTTTATCTGCTGGGTGTGGTGGTGCATATCTTTAATCCCAGCACTTGGGAGGTAAACCAGGGCAGATCTCAGTGAGATTTGGGCCATCCTGGTCTACAGAGTGAGTTCCAGGACAGCTGGGGCTACAAGGAGACCCTGTCTCGAAAAGACCAAAAAAATAAAATAAATATAAATAAATAAATAAAGGAATATGATATTATAGTCTGATTTGCTCAGATAATATTGTCTTTTTAGAGGTCAGGATTTTTTTTTTCCTCAGAGGTTTTTTATTGTGCCAAAAGAGTCTCAGGGTCTTGTTTCTGGAGCCAGGTAACTGAGATCTTACTTATCAGCCTGCTGTACAGTTCCTTTGTCAGAAACATAGATAGCATCTAAAACTTTTCTGATATCCTTATATTTAACAGTTGTGGCTTGCTGAATTTGAAACAAGTTCAGTATCATTCCCTTCAAGGATTAATTCATCCTTCTGGGCTTGAGAAACAGAACAAGCAACACCTGTCCTCATTCGAACCCTGCAGATGTATTTTTCACCTAAGAAATTTCAGATTTCAATGAGAGACCTATTCTCCTAAGTAACGACTTTGATGGGGAAGTGAGCATACACAGATCTCATCTTTTTAATTTTTTTTTATTTTTATTTTTTTTAATTTAATTTAATTTTTTTTTTTGTCTTTTGGAGACAGGGTCTCCCTGTAGCCCCAGCTGTCCTGGAACTCGTTCTGTAGACCAGGCTGGCCTTGAACTCACAAAGATCCGCCTGCCTCTGCCTCCCGAGTGCTAGGATTAAAGGCGTGTGCCACCACGCCTGGCTACAGAACTCATCTTGCACCGGAAGCCCAGTGTAATACCCTTGATCATGTTCTGGACATGGCTGCAGATAGTTCGTACAGTGGCCAGTTCCTTTCTGTTCCCCCACCATTTGTCAATCCACAGCCTCTTCTTTTTCTTCCCAAGAAGACTGAGTTCTATATTGATGTCATTGAAGTCCCTCTGGAGGCTTCCTCTGGGACCTTTCACAATAACTGTGCTTCCCTTCAGGGTGATGTCGCCATTTTCTGGAATGTCAACAGTCTGATTGCTAAGGATGGTCTTCATTCTTGCAGTGCATGCAGCAAAGAGCTAGAGGTCAGAATTTTATTTTACTTAAAAATTTTCTTTTCTGCCAGGTGTGGTGGCCAACGCATTTAATCCTAGCACTCGGGAGGCAGAGGCAGAGGCAGAGGCAGAGGCAGGTGGATCTCTGTGAGTTCAAGGCCTGCCTGGTCTACAAAGTGAGCTGCAGGCCAGCTGGGACTAAAAGGAGACCCTGTCTCAAAAAGACAAAAAAATTTTTTTTCCTTATTTTTAGCCTGGTGTGGTGGTGCACACCTTTAATCGCATCACTCAGGAGGCAGAGGCAGGAGGATCTGTGAGTTCAAGGCTAGCCTGGTCTACATAGCAAGCTCAAGGCCAGCTGGGACTAAAGGGAGACCCTGTCTCAAAAAAAGACCAAAAAAAAAANGGTGCATATACATTTATGATTATAATATCTTCTTGATCAATTGTTCCTTTGATTCATATGAAGTGGCCCTCCATATCTCTTCTGATTCATTTTAATTTGAAGTGTATTTTTTGTCAGATATTAGAATTGCAACACCTGCTTGCTTCTTAGATCCATTTGCTTGGAATATTTTTTTCTATCTTTCAACTTAAGGTAGTGTCTATCTTTGAAGGTGAGATGAGTTCCTTAAAGTCAACAAAAAGGAGTTTTCTTTTTGTTTTTTTTTTGACACAGGGTCTCTCTGTATCTCCAGCTGTCCTGGAACTTACTATGTAGACCAGGCTGGCCTTGAAGTCATAGAGATCTGCCTGCCTCTGCCTCCTGAGTGCTGGGATTAAAGGCGTGCCACCATGCCCGGCCATTGGCTGTTCTTGTAGACCTCGGTTCAAATCACAGCACCTGCATTACAGCTAACAGCTATCTGTAATTCCAGTTCCACAGGATGCAACAGCCTTTTCTGTCCTCTGAGGGCACTTCATGAAATAGCTTCACTTACATACATGCAGGCATAACACTCATACACATAAAAATAAAGATAATAGGCTTTTTTTTTTTCCAAAAAACTGGAACCCAAAGTCTTGTGTTTCCATGTGTAGAGATCTTGTCTACAGTGTGGAAGCAGTTTAGCAACAGAAAAAAGAAGAGCTGTTTCTCAGGGAGCCAAGGAAATAGGATGTTGGCCTAAAAATAGACCAGAATGTGGTGTCCCAAGCTAGGCATTTAGATTTCTTTTTTTGAGTGTGTGAGCCTGGGTCCTGTTCGCCTTCCCAAGTGCTAGGATTACAGGCACACATCCCCATGCCTGACTTCAGAGCTCATTGTTAACTGGCAATGTTCAGGCAGCCGTCAGGCAAGGCAGACAAGAAGCCAGTGGGATGGGGTGCCTGGAAAGCAGCTGCTGAGGGTGGAATGACGTAGGCTACATGAGCCCAGGACAGACAGACAGTTGGCTACTTCAAATCTGGGTACATCAGTATGACAGGAAGGAAGAATGATGGCTCCAGTAACAGGCAATCAGCCAGGTCACATTCTTTGGCTAGAGATCACTTGTGTGCCCAAAGAACACAGGCAGCTCCAACTGCCTTTACATTTGTTCTGGGTGAAGAGAAAACTGAACCAGAGTCTGAATGGTTCTGGCTTTGAGCCAGGCTCATGCTTGTAATTTCTGAACTTGAGAGCCTGAGACTGGAGACTTGTTGTGATAAGGCCAACCTGGGCTACAGAATGAGACCCTTTCTCAAACAAACACTACTAACAAAAATAACACACACACACACACACACACACACACACACACACAAAGAAAAAACAAGAAAACAACTTCCTTTTTTTTTTTTTTTTTCCTATTTTTTTTTTTTTTTTTCCTGGCCCGCCCGTG
>VZQC01006682.1:768047-839704 GCA_009823505.1 Rhizomys pruinosus | reverse complement strand
ACACACACACACACACACACACACACACACACACACAAAGAAAAAACAAGAAAACAACTTCCTTTTTTTTTTTTTTTTTACTATTTTCTTTATTTTTGTTCCTGGCCAGCTCCTGGCCAGGAAATCACGAGGTAGACCGGGCTGGCTTTGAACTCATAGAAATCTGCCTGCCTCTGCCTCCTGAGTGCTGGGATTAAAAGTGTGCACCACCATGCCCGGCATTTTTTTTTTGGGGGGGTATTTTTGAGACAGGGTCTCCCTTTAATACCAGCTGTCCTGGAACTGACTCTGTAGACCAGACTGGCCTTGAACTCACAGAAATCTGCCTGCCTCTGCCTCTCAAGTGCTGGGATTAAAGGTATGAGCCACCACACTTGGCTGCATTTTTTGGGGGGTGTCTTTTTAAGACAGGGTCTCCCTGTAACTTTGGCTGTCCTGGAATTCACTCTGTAGACCAGGCTGGCCTTGAACTCACAGAGATCCACCTGCCTCTGCCTCCCAAGTGCTAGAATTAAAGGTGTGCGCCACCACTGCCCCACTACTTTTTTTTTTTTTTAAAGACAGGGTCTCCCTATAACCCCTACCAGCCTGGAACTCACTCACTATGTAGACCAGGCTAGACTCAATATGCAGTGATCCATCTGTCTCTTCCTCCCAGGTGTTGAGATTAAAGTCATGTGCCACCATGCCGGTGTTTTTACTTTTTACTTTTTTTCTTTAACTTGTTTTGCCCGGCGTGGTGGCTCATGCCTTTAATCCTAGCACTTGGGAGGCAGAGGCAGGTGGATCTCTGTGAGTTCAAGGCCAGCCTAGTCTACAGAGTCTGAATTGGAAAAAATGTATGAAATGCACAAAGCATTAATAAAAACTAAAAAAAAAAAAAAAAAAGAAAGGTTTTCTCCATTGGGATATGGGCTCACTATTCCAAACTGTGTGAACAATATGGTTTACAGTAAACAACTGCTGTCCTTCCAAAAATCTGGAATCTCGGTACCTGATAGACTGAGAATGACTAGATAACCAAATTTCAATTAAAACAAAACAAAACACTCCTTGAGAACCAAGGCTCTAAGGAGCTTCCTAGGTCCAAAACATTTCATATATATGCTCATGAATGTTTGCTGCAAGAACTAAGGATGTCCAGTGTGATTCCACTGGGAGAGAGCCCTGAGAAGCTGGTGCTGGGTTTTCACTCAACACTGCCCCGTATGTCCTTCTCTTTGTTCATTTTGACTTGGATCATTTGGCTGTAATTAATCATAGCCAGGAGTATGACTATACTGAGTCCTATGAGTCCTGCTAGTTAATCATCAAACCTGATGTATTAGTCAACTTCCCATTCCTTTAATGAAATACCTGAGGCAATTAATTTATAAACAGAAAGGTTTTGTTTTGTTTTGTTTCATTTACATTCCCACTTGGATCTCTGAGAAGCAAACCATGTCATGCCTCATGAGTCAGAAAGCAGAAAGTGTGGGAGACCAAGGTCCTACAATCCCATTTGCTTCAGTGATCTAAGGATATCCCATAAGGTCTTATCTTCAAAAGTCCACAGCACCTCCCATCAGCATACCTTTTAATACATGGACTTCCAGGTAACAAACGCCTTCAGGATTTGGGCTTAGAGAGTAGACTTTGGAACCACTGATTCACTTGGTTGGGGGTCCATGGTGCTGCAGCTCTATGAGAATACTCTCAATATGCTGCTTTTATGACAGGGTCTTTTTATGTAGCTCAGGCTAATCCCCCTGTCTCCACCTCCAGAAGGCTGGGTTTAAAGGTATTAAAGACCACTCCAAATTCTGAATTTGTTATTTTATTTATTTAGTATGTATGTATGTATGTATGTATGTATGTATGTATGTATGTATGTATATGGGTGCACTTGTAGAGGTCAGAGGACAACTTGGGCTGGCGTGGTGGAGCACTCCTTTAATCCCAGCACTTGGGAGGCAGAGGCAGGTGGATCTCCGTGAGTTCAAAGCCAGCCTGGTCTACAAAGTGAGTTCCAGGACAGTCAGAGCTACAAGGAGACCCTGTCTCAAAAAGACCAGAAAAAAAAAAAAAAAAGTCAGTTCTCTCTCCCTGGGCATAATTGTGCACACCTTTAATCTCGGCACTTGGGAGGCAGAGGCAAGCAGATCTTTAAGATTTGAGGGGCTGGAGAGATGGCTCAGCAGTTAAGAGCACCAACTGCTCTTGCAGAGGACCCCGGTTCAATTCCCAGCACCCACATGGCAGCCAAGAACCGTCTTTAACTCCAGTTCCAGGGGAATCCAACGCCCTCTTCTGACCTCCTCAGCATTGCACGACACAGGTGCACAAACCTACATGCAGACAGTACACTCATACACATAAAAATAACAAATTAAGCCAGGCGTGATGGCGCATGCCTTTAATCCTAGCACTCAGGAGGCAGAGGCAGGTGGATCTCTGTGAGTTCAAGACCAGCTTGGTCTACAGAGTGAGTTCCAGGCCAGCTGGGACTACAGGGAGACCCTGTCTCAAAAAGACCAAATAAATAAATAAATAAATAAATAAATAATAACAAATTAAAAAAAAAAGATTTGAAGGTCAGCCTGGTCTACATATGAATTCTAGGACAGCTGAGGCTATAGGGAGACCCTATCTCAAAAAACATCCTCCCCCCAAAAAAAGAATCAGGTCTCCCCTCTCTTCTTTCCTGTGGATTCTAGGGTTGGAATTCAGTACCTGTTGAAGAATCTTGATGCCCCCATGTTGTTTGTCTTTTGTGCTATTTTATTTATTTATTTGGCCTTTTTGAGTCAGGGTCTCCCTGTAGCCTGAAACCAACTGGAACCTGCCATGTAGGCCAGGCTGGCATTGAACTCACAGAGATCACCTGCTTCTGCCTCCTAAGTGCTGGGATTAAAGGCATGAGTTACCACGCCCATTGTTGTTGTTGTTGTAGTAGTAGTAGTTTTTGCATTTATTTATTTATTTATTTATTTATTTATTTATTTATTTATTTATTTATTTATTTATTTATTTATTTATTTATGTCGTTTCAAGACAGGGTCTCCCTGTAGCCCCAGCTGTCCTGGAGCTCGCTCTGTAGACCAGGCTGGCCTGGAACTCACAAAGATCCACTTGCCTTGCCTTGTCTTATTTTTCTAACCATTTTTTTTCTTCTGTTCTTACCTTCTTACTGTTTATTCCTAAGACTAGTAGAAAAAAAATCAGATATTGGCCAGGCTTGGTGGCGCACGCCTTTAATCCTAGCACTTAGGAGGCAGAGACAGGCGGATCTTTGTGAGTTCAAGGCCAGCCTGGTCTACAGAGTGAATTCCAGGACAGCTGGGGCTACAGGGAGACCCTGTCTCAAAAAAAGACAAAAACAAACAAACAAACAAAAATAATAAATAAATAAATAGGCTGGTGAGATGGCTCACTGAATAATGGTATTTGTTACAGAAATTGGGGACCTGAGTTTTAATCCCTGGACTCACATGGCAGGAGAAGCACTCTTTTTTTTTTTTTTTTTTTATTTATTTTTTGTATGTGAATGAATGAGTTGTCTGCATGCAGGTCTGTGCACCGTGTCGTGCACAGGCCGCGGAGGTCAGAAGAGGGTCTCAGATTCCCCTGGAACTGGAGTTCTCTCTTGGTAAATTCGGAGATTACAACGGTTCTTAGCGCCATGTGGGGTGCTGGGGAATCGAACCGCGGGTTCTCTGCAAGAGCGTCGGTGCTCGTGGTGTAGAGGCTGTAGGCTATTCTCTCCAGCCCCCTTTGTGTGTGTTTTTCGATGTTGTTGTTTGTTGGTCTTTTTGAGACAGGCTTGCCCTGTAGCCCCATCGTTTCCCTGGAACTCTGTGCGCCACACGCCTGACGGCCAAATTATATATGTATTTGTATGTGTTGGAATGTACTGGTCCTGCATGTAGGTTTGGTAGCACCTGGGTCCTGCGATGCCCAGAGTTCAGAAGAGGGCAAATTATCCCTGGACGAACTGGAGTTCTGGAATTGGATTTAAATCTACAACGGTTCGGGTCTTCAGCCATGTGGGTGCTGGGGATCGAGAAAACCCGGGTCCCTCTGGCAAGAGCGAGTCGGCGGGGGGCCTGCTTAACCACTAGGTTATCTGCTCTCTCCAACCCCGGCGGCAAGATATTTTTAATATACACTGCCATCCAGGACAGCCAGAGCTACAGGGAGAACATCTGTCTCAAAGAGGAGCTAAAAACAACACAAACAAAAATACACTGCCAAGCTGCTTTCAAAAAGAAATTCCCTATTATCACTTTTTAGTATTTGCTTTAAAAACTTGAACACGAGGGGGCTGGTAGAGATTGCCTAGCGGTTAAGAGCGCAAGACCGCTTTGCAGAGGGACCCGGGTTCGATCCCCAGCACCCCGATGGGCGGCTGAGAACCGTCTGAAATCCAACTCCAAGGAGAACTCCAAAGCTCCAGGGGAATCGACCGCCCACTTCTGACCTCCGCGGCATTGCACGACACGGGTGAACAGACTTGCATGCAGACAATCCATGTTCGGTACACATTAAGAATAGAATAAAAAAAAAATTAATAAAAAAAAAAACTGGACAGAATAGGGAAATCGGGTTAGTAAGAACTCGTGACTTTTGCATGCAGAAGTTCTTGGATTAGATTTGGATCATAAAAACGTCTAAAATTTAAAAGGAGGGAATTTCAATATCTTTACTAGTGAGGGGTTGAATAGCTGAAGACCGTGGTGTGTTTGGATTCAGTAAAAGCTAATAAAATGTGTTAAGGAGAATTTACTAGCGAGATGTGGGTGGATTTGAGCCCTCAAATTGCACAGAGCTCGCATCGTTTTGCTGTAGAATTGATGGGATCATCAGCCGGGAATCGCCAACTAATTGCGCGCAGGCACTTCCGGTTGGCCGGAACAAAGAGCACTTCCGTTGATCAAAGCTACGCCACGCCATCTGCCGTAGTCCGGTGACAGGGCACGACGACTGCGCATGCTCTACGCCCGCGCGAGGGGGCCGGACTAAGGAGGGGGCGGGGCCAGGCCCTGATTTGTCCCGCGGTTACTGGGCCCCAGTGCGAGACTCGGGGGCGGGGCGGGGCCTCACTGGAGAGGGCGGTGCTGGGCTCTGAGGGCGTCAAGCTGCGGAGGTCGTCTCAGGTGAGGAGGTCGCGCCGGAAGTAGTTGTGGCCGCGGTACCTCGGTCTTTGAAGGGAGCTTCTTGAGGAATTCTGCGGTTCAGGGGGCCACGGCACCGTTGGGTTATCTCCAAGGTTCTTTGCAGCACAGCCATGGCGAAGGGCAGAGTCGCCGAACGATCGCAGACCGGGGTGCTCCACCGGACCGCGGCAGAGGACCGGGCAGCGGGGACGCGGGGTTCTAGAGAACATTCGAAAGGTGAGTGGTATTGGGAGTCGGAGCCAAGGCTTACCCAANCGACCGCTCTTGCAGAGGACCCGGGTTCGATCCCCAGCACCCACATGGCGGCTGAGAACCGTCTGAAACTCCAACTCCAGGAGAACTCCAGCTCCAGGGGAATCCGACGCCCACTTCTGACCTCCGCGGCATTGCACGACACGGGTGCACAGACTTGCATGCAGACAATACATTCGTACACATACAGAAATAAATAAAAAAAAATTAATTAAAAAAAAAAACTTGAACAGAATAGGGAAATCGGTTAGTAGAACTCGTACTTTGCATGCAGAAGTTCTTGGATTAGATTTGGATCATAAAAACGTCTAAAATTTAAAAGGAGGGAATTTCAATATCTTTACTAGTGAGGGGTTGAATAGCTGAAGACCGTGGTGTGTTTGGATTCAGTAAAAGCTAATAAAATGTGTTAAGGAGAATTTACTAGCGAGATGTGGGTGGATTTGAGCCCTCAAATTGCACAGAGCTCGCATCGTTTTGCTGTAGAATTGATGGGATCATCAGCCGGGAATCGCCAACTAATTGCGCGCAGGCACTTCCGGTTGGCCGGAACAAAGAGCACTTCCGTTGATCAAAGCTACGCCACGCCATCTGCCGTAGTCCGGTGACAGGGCACGACGACTGCGCATGCTCTACGCCCGCGCGAGGGGGCCGGACTAAGGAGGGGGCGGGGCCAGGCCCTGATTTGTCCCGCGGTTACTGGGCCCCAGTGCGAGACTCGGGGGCGGGGCGGGGCCTCACTGGAGAGGGCGGTGCTGGGCTCTGAGGGCGTCAAGCTGCGGAGGTCGTCTCAGGTGAGGAGGTCGCGCCGGAAGTAGTTGTGGCCGCGGTACCTCGGTCTTTGAAGGGAGCTTCTTGAGGAATTCTGCGGTTCAGGGGGCCACGGCACCGTTGGGTTATCTCCAAGGTTCTTTGCAGCACAGCCATGGCGAAGGGCAGAGTCGCCGAACGATCGCAGACCGGGGTGCTCCACCGGACCGCGGCAGAGGACCGGGCAGCGGGGACGCGGGGTTCTAGAGAACATTCGAAAGGTGAGTGGTATTGGGAGTCGGAGCCAAGGCTTACCCAAAGGGCACGTGCCGGAAGGGGCTTCAGAGGGGAAGGATCCCGGGAAGAAGACCCCAGCAGGAGACTGGGGTACTTGGTACGGGACCCCCGCACCGCAGGGGACCAGACACCTACCTAGTAGGTGGTCGTTCAGTTGACGTTAGTTAAAAGCAGGAATGACACTGACTTGACGCCCGGGGAGATGGGGAGGTTCATTGGCGAGGCTAACTACACAGGGGTAGAAGGGCCTGAGCATTCATCGCATGATTTTTGATGGATGAAGAAGCTGAGGGCCATGTGGGTACGTGACTTGTTTAGAGTCACAAAACCCTACGAAGGTAGTGATTAAGAGCAAGGACTTGCTCGCTCAGGTGCCACTTGCAAGTATCACTCAGCACCTTCCCTTCCCTGACCATGGCTGTATAACTATGAGAGAAGCTCAGAATCTGGACTATAAAATGAGGATAGTAATAATAATAATAATAGTGTGAGGTTGGCGTATGGATTAAAAGAAATAGTTCACGCAGGCTAACAGTTACTTAGGACACTCAGGCTAAAGCTTCTTTCTTATTACACTATCCTGGGATTTTTTTTCTTGAGACTTTAAATATTGTTTGAAGTGAAAAAAGTATCCCTAGAAAAAAGTGCTTTGAATGAATCTGTCCTGGCATGAAATGATTCATTGCTTTTCTTTTTCTTTTTTTTTTTTTTTTTTTTTTTTTTTTTTGTAGCTCCAGCTAGCCTGGGATTCAATTTGTAGACCAGGTTGGGCTTGTACTCACAGAGATACGCCTGCTCTGCCTCCAAGTGCTAGGAGTAAAGGCGCGTGCCACCACGCCGGCTTTGATTCCTTGCTGTTTTTTCAGCGCTGAAATGATGTACATTTCCTTTAACTGATCACTTTCCTTAAGTTGTTTATGAAGCCTGTGTAGCTGAAGGGGATCCTATCAAATGGCGCATTAAGTTTTTTTGGCAACTCAGTCCCCTCCCTATGCGGTCCTTTCATAGCGGTTGAAGGGCATTGTATGGCACCACCGCCTTTAAATCCCAGCACGCGGGAGGCAGAGGCAGGCAAAATCTACATAGTGGATTCAAGGCCAGCTGGGCATACAGAGAGACCAATGTCATAAAAAGACCAAAAGAAAGAAAAAGACCAAGGTCTTGGGTTGGACAGATGACTTAGTGGTTTAGTGGTGAAGAGTGCTTACTGGAGCTCATTAACCACTACACTCTGCTCAAATAATTTAAATTTTATGTATGAAAGTTAATAAATAATCTTTGACCAAAATTAATGTCAGTAGAGTGCAGATGTGAATACTAGCTGATACCAAAATAACAATAATATCATATTCATGCCTATAGATGATTTTTTTTCTTTTTCTTTACTTTTTTTTTTTTTTTTTTATTTTGAGACAGGGTCTTCTCTGTAGCCCCAGATATCATGGGAACTCACTATGTAGACCAGGCTGGCCTGACTCACAGAGATTCGCCTGCCTGTGGTCTCCTGAGTGCTGGGATTAAAGGCATGGCGCTGGCAACTTTTTTTTTTTACTTGTTGGTATTGTACTAAGGATGAAACCCAGGCCCTCCATCATCCAAAGCATGCACTCTACCACTAATCTAAATCAGCAGCTCCTCAGTAATGAAAAACTCTAAAATTTTTATCTTAGTATTCAAACAGCAGAAGTCAAAATACCATTATGAAAGCATCCAGAAAATTAAACACCTCACCTGTTTGGTGTTCATGTTGCCCAGTTTAGGCTTTTTTGACATAGCTACATGACTTTGATAAACACTCATCCCTAGAGTTGGAAATATTTTATATTCTACCTGACATGCTTGGTACTTCTAGTGTATTCTGTGCAGTGCTTCTGGTCTCCTGTTAGATCTGAGCCTAATAAACTGACCCATTTGCTGAGCAGGGCAGTAACACTGGCTTCTAAATCTTGAAGTAGTGAGAAAGAGCTGGAAGAGGTGGAGCCTGTTAAGAAGCCTAAACTGGGGCTCGGGAGTGATGGCCTAGCAAGTTTAAGAGCGCTGACCACACTTACAGAGGACCCTGGTTCAATCCCCAGCACCCACATGGCCACTGAGAACCGTCTGAACTGCCAGTTCCAGGGGAATCCGACAACCCATCTTCTGACCTCCCGCGGCAACTTGGCGCGAACATGGATGCACAACCTGCATGCAGACAGTACATCATACACATCAAAGAAACTTATAAAAAAAAAGCCTAAACTCTGAGGGTCTGGGCCAGAGAGTCTCTATCTTTTGTATTATTCCCATCGAATTTGTTAAGTTAAATTCTCCATTTTAAGTAAGAAGAAGGACTTCTAAATTGTTTCAAGTATATAAAGTTCATTGACCCTATGATGGATGTGGAGTCTATTTTAATAGATGATGATTTAGCATTTTTATTTTTTTTATTTTTTTTATGATTAGAAATTTTTTCTTTTTTTTTTTTTTTTTTGGTATTTTTTGAGGCAGGGTCCTTCCTTTTTTAGTACAGCTGTCCTGGAGCTCGACTCTGTAAGACCAGGCTGGCTTGAACTCAAAGATCCACCCACCATCTAGCTCCCGAGTAGCTGGATTAAAGGTGCTTGCCAGCACAACGCCCAGACTGTGTTAGCATATTTAATTTAATTTATTTATTAATTATTTATTTATTTAGTCTTTTCGAGACAGGGTCTCCCTGTTGCCCTAAGCTGTCCTGGAACTCACTCAGTAGACCCAAGGCTGGCCTTGAACTCAAAAAGATTCCCCTACCTCTGCCCCCCGAGTGCTGGGCATTAAAGGGCATGCACGCAACCACGCCGGCAATGATTAGCAATTTTTAAATTAAAATAATGAAAACAGACAGCGTGCTCTGTACATGGTAGGGACAAGTACTATTTCTTAATGTTCTTTGTTTAGTTACATAGATTGTGATGTAGAATAAATTGTGTGTTGTGGAATGCAAAGTTTGAGAAGAGCCAGTGAGATTGCTCAGCAGGGAAGAATGCTTACTTTGCAAGACTTCCTGAGTTCTACTCCCCCAGAACCCACAGTAGAGAGAGAGCACCAGCTCTTGAAAATTGACCTCTGATCTCTAGACACACAATAATAATAAATAAAATTTTAAAGTTTTAGAAACACTATCTTGCTGGGCATGGTGGTGCATGCCCGTAATCCTAGCACTTGGCAGGCAGAGGCAGGCGGATGCTTGTGAGTTCAAGTCCAGCCTGGTCTACATAGCAAATTCCAGGACAGCTGGGGTTACAGCGATCCTGTCTGAAAGAAAAAGAAACACTATCTTGAAATTGATTTTGTTGTATTTGATTATTTATTTCGAAGGTGCTAGGATTAAAGGGTGGTGCACGTGCACCACACCTTTAATTGATTTTGTTGTTATTTGATTATTATTTCGAGGTCTGGTAATTAAAGGTGTGCACCACCGTAACGCCTGGCTAAACTTTTTTATTTTTAAATTTTTTCCTGTTTATTATTTTTATTTTATGTATAAATATGAATGTATTGGCCTGCATGTTTTTTTTTTTTTTTAATTTTATTTTATTTTAATTTATGTGTATGAATGTAACTGTCTGACATGTAAGTCTGTGCACCCAGTGTCGTGCAAATGCGCGGAGGTCAGAAGAGGGTGTCCGGATTCCCTGGAACTGGAGTTCTCACCATGTGGATTTGGAGTTTTCAAGACGGTTCTCACGGTCCGCCATGTGGGTGCTGGGATATCGAACCCCGGGTCCTCTGTAAAGTGGTCGGTGCTCCTTAACCGCTAGGCCATCTCTGCGCCCTGCCTGCATGTTTTTAAGTGCAACCTGTGTCATGCAGTCAATGTCATGTCATGTCAATGACACCAAGGAGGTCCAGAAAGAGAGTGTTAGATTCCCTGGAACTGGAGTTAAAATATGGTTTTTAGCGACCATGTGGGTCCATAGGAACGGAACCCAGTCTCTCTGCAAGAGCAAGCCAGTCCTCTGAACTGCTGAACCAACTCTCCAAGCCCTGATTTTTGTTTTTCTTGAAGGCCATCGTGATAAGAACTTTGAGAAAAGGTGGCTTATAAAGGAAAAAAAAATTTGAAGATGTTGGTGAATGGAAACAATTCATAGAGCAAGAAATAGAAGGAAATATGTTAACATTTAAGGAAAAGGTAAGGATGAGTCAGAGAAGATAATTTTGTGATCAGATCTTGGGATAGAAAAGGAGGAGTGGCTTACTTAAGCAGGCAGAGGCTTGGGTATAGGTGGAAAATGTTGAATTAAAGGCTTGAAGTGAGTTGAAATAATCATTTTCTAGAGTGCTGTGACAGGATTCCTGTTTGCCAGTTTTTATGGGGGGCAAAAAAAAAAAACCCTGGGCCTGGAGCGGGAAAGTATATGAACTTAAGGCTTAGGAGGTGATATGTACTGTCTGCATGTAGGTCTGTGCACCTGTGTCGTGGCAAAGCTGCGGTCAGAAGAGAGTGTCCATATTCCCCTGGAACTGGATAAAGATGGTTCTCAGTCCCGCCATGTGGGTGCTGGGGAATTGAATCCCAGGTCCTCTGCAAGAGCGGTCGGCACTCTTAAACTGCTAGGCCATATCTCCAGCCCTTAAATTTCATTCTAATTATGTGTCCTGGTGTGTGGTATGTGCGATTGAAGATGTGTGAGCACGGGGTACCTGAGGAGGCCAGAGGATTTGGATTTCCCTAGAGCTGGAGTTGGTTCTTAGCTGGCATGTGGTGCTGGGAACCAAAACAAACCTGGGTCCTCTAAAAAAAAAAAAAAAAAAATTCTTTTAAAAATAATTTTTTGTTAAATTTAATTAATTAAAAAAAAAATCTTTTTTAATTTTCCCTATGTGTATGAATGTACTGTCTGCAATGCAGGTTTGTGCACCCGAGTCATGCAATGCTGCAGTGGTCAGAGAGGGTGTATGGGGGCTGGAAGAGATGGCCTAACAGTTAAAACACTGATGGCTCTTACAGAGGACCAGAGATCCACTCCCAGCATCCGTATGGTGGCTAACAACTATCAGTAACTCCAATTCCAGGAGAAACTCCAGTTCCAGGGGAGTCTGATACCCTCTTCTGACACCCGAAGGCATTGCACGATCACGGGTGCACAAACTCACATGCAGATAGTACAAAATTCCATGACACATAAAGAAAATAAGAAAATTTAAATAAAAAAAAAAAAGAAGAGGGTGTACGGTGTCCCTGGGATGAGTTAAAGACTTTTCTCAGCCACATGTGGGTGCTGGGGAATGGCCTAAACCCGGTCCTTCTCTGGAGAGCATCAGCACTCTTAACCACTAGAGGCTCTCTCCAGCCCCATGCATCAAGTATTCTTAAGCACTAACCCATCTCCCTGACCCCTTCAATCACTATCGCTTTAATTAATTAATTTAATTAATTTAATTAATTAATTAATTTAAATTTTTTTTTTTTATTTAGTTACTTTTTATTTTTTTTCCAACTGCAGACTCGCATTCTCGCGCCATCCCTCTACTCTCTCGAAAGAAAGAAGAACGATCATCCAATGGCAGGTGGCCATTGCAGTAAAGCAACACCAAAAGCCGGCTTCACGCTCAGGAGTTAGAACGATCTAATCGTCTCCTTCTCGTGGTTTCTGGTACTCTACACAGTTAGAGAAACTTCTCTAGTAAAATACTATAGAAATGATTCCTGAAAGTAGAGTCTTACTTTTTTTTTTTTTTTTTTGAGTCAGGGTCTTCCTTTTGGTCCCAGCGATGGCCTGGGAAGCTTAGCTCTGTAGACCCAGGCAAATCTGCTTGCGCTCTGCCTCTGTCCATGATTAGCTGGTTATTAGAAGGCTTGTTCACCACAAAATTAATAACAGCTTCAATCAACTATCTTAATCCACTTGAGTCTTTAACTGACCCTAGACGTTCCAATTGGTAGGCCCTGCCTTGACCAATGCCTCAGGGTGATCTCTGTCTGACACCTCTTTGACTACCGTCCATACTCCCAAGACCTTCCACATACAATACATATAGCTTTTAAACGAAGCTATTTTGTACTATTCAGGTTTTCCCAGAACTTTATTTTTTTTTTTTGGTAAGCGAGAGGGATTAATTGTACGATCTTTGTTGTAAGAAAGATTTAAGATTGATTATGTCCTTATATCAGCCTTCCTCTTTCTGTACTTAATTTAATTTATAAGTAGCTAGAAGCTGTTCGCATTGTTCTTTACTTAATTTTTAAAAAAATTTTTACCTGTATGAGTGTTTTTGGCCTAACATGGTGTATGGAAAGTGTAGGTACCACATCTACAGTTAATAAGATTGCCCACAGAGCCAGAAAGAGGGTGTCACAAGATCCCTCTGGTATACTCAGTCCGTGGACTATGGATGGTTGTTAGCCAAAATATGGGTGCTAAGGGAATGTGAAGCCATGAGTTCTCTGGAAGAACAGCAAGTATTCCTTTTTTTTTTTAATTTTTATTTTTTTATTTCGGTAGGATCGTGTACAATACTGTCCTGCATATGGCAGGTTTGATGCACTAGTTACTCGTGGTCGTGCATGCCGCGTAGGTTCAGAGAAGAAGGTGGTTCAGACTTTCCCACTGGAAGGAGTTTCAGATCGGCTTCTCGGTTCCGCGCATGTGGGTCTTGGGGATTTCGACCCGGCGTCCCCTCTGTAAGCTAAACGAGCGTATCGAGAGGATTCGCTGCTTCAGACTCGCTAGGGTATTTCCATCTCTCATGCCCCAAGACAAGTAATCCTTCTTAACTTACCCGAAGCGCAATATGCTCTCCAAAACCACTAGATTGTTGCATTTTTTTTTTTTTTTTTTGTTGTTTTTTCTTTATTTTTAAAAGTATGTTATTTTAATTTTTTGTTTATGTGTGTATCGAATGTAGCTGTCTGCAAGTCAAGGTCTGGATGACCACCGCGTGTCGTGCCAAAACGCCCGTGGAGGTTAGAAGAGGATCTCGGATTCCCCTGGAACTGGAGTTTCTTGGAATTGGAGTCTACAGACGGTTCTTAGCCGGCATGTAGGTGCTGGGGATCGATACCCGGGTGGCGCTTACTGCATAAGCAGTCGTTCGGGAGTTGCTTGGTACGCTTTATACCCGCTAGGCTATCTCCGTCTCGCAGCTTCCCTATGATTGTTCGTTATGCTTGTTTTTAAACTTTTGGATGTAGCTAATGTTGAAATTATCACTCCTGTTGTATGCAATTTCTTAGTTAAATGGATGGTGTCTGTGGGGCTGAGAAGAAGTGGCCTAGCGGTTAAAAGAGTGCCGACTGCTCATCGGCCAGAGGCCAGATGTAGTTCGGTCCCCCAGCACCACAACCCATGGCGGCTGAGAAACCTTCTTTAACTCATGTCTAGGGGAATCCGAACACCGACCCTCTTGACCCTCCACAGCATTGGTTATGACAGGGTGCAGCAAAACCTACATGCAGACATGGCAGTACATCTCCATGACACAAAAAGAGAACAAAAGAAATAAAAACAAAGAAGAAAAAAATTTAAAAATAAAAAAAAATAATAAAAATTTAAAAATAAGGAATAAAAAAATAAAATAAAAATTTAGGGGCTGGAGAGATGGCCTAGCGGTAAAGAGCACTGACTGCTCTTGCAGAGGACCAGGTTGGATCCCCAGCACCACAATGGCGGCTAAGAACCCGTCCTGTAATTCCAAGTCCAGGAGAACTCCAGTTCCAGGGAAATTCCGAGACCCTCTTCTGAACCCCAAGGGCATTGAACGACACGCGGTGCACAAACCTACATGCAGACAGGTAACATTCATACACATAACAAAAAATAAATAAAAATTAAAAAAAATAAATTGTTTAAAAATGGAGGTTCTGTTCCATAGGATGTGGTTGGGACCCTGTGAATTGAGCATGTCGAAGAAGTCTTCCTGATTCTGATTTGATATAGTCTTCAGCAGAACTGCTGCTTGAGCGGATGGAGCCCAGAAAATGCAGTTAATCTTTTAATTTGAGCAAGGGCTTTTTAGATTGAAAAGAAACAGCTTAAAACGCAGTGCAGATAAAAAGGAAAAGTTGTTTGGCAGCATGTTTGCATCCTTTAATCCCAGCACTCAAGGTGAGTTCTGTGAGTGTCAAGCCCAGCTTGGTCTACGTAGTGGAGTTCCAGGCCAGCTGGGGCTAAATAAAGGAAGACCCTGCCCCCACCCCAACAAAAAAAGAGGAAAGTTGTAAGAGTAATTCAGTGGCATCTATGAGCAAGAAATTAAACGTTGCCAGGGTGCAAGAGAAATGGGAAACAGCTGTCCCTCTTGTTTCTGCTTTGCTGGTGTTCTTTCCCCCTCTATCCTCTTTAGTGACTCTGGTCACTAAATTTGGTACTTCAGTTCCAAGCCTACCACCCTGTGACGAACACTAATTTGGGGGGGGGGGGGTTCCAAATTTTCATGAGAAAAATCTGCTCCTCAAGGAGTAGTGAATTGTTTCTTCTTGGGCCAGTTAGCTTTCTGTGTTTGGAAGAGTGTTAGAATAGGAATAGGGCTAGTGAGTCCATCTTGGTGGTACATGCCTTTAAATACCAGCATTCCAGAGGCAAAGGCAAACGGGTGCCTTCTTCTTGAGTTTGAGGCCAGCCCTGGACTACTTAGTGAGTTCCAGGCCAGATGAGGCTATAGGGAGAACTTTTCTCAAAAAGCCAAAACAAAGAAACAAAATGGAATATTAAGGTCCAGTTTATATTCTTTGTTGTGTTTCTGTCTCTTTTGAAAATGGGTCTCCCACTGGGCCCTACATTGCCTTGAAGTCCTACCCCCCTCTGCAGTTCTCCTGTGTTGGCCTCCTAAGATCTGGGTTTATAGCCTTCCAGGCGCTAGGGTTACAGCTTGAGCCAACGCCACCCGACTTCAGCCTCAAACTTTGGGTATAAAGGGAAGTCATGATGTTCTTCAGTCTTATTAATGAATTAATAGTTCTTGTAACAATCGAAGTAACTGGTTCAGTGTCATTGCTTCAGGAAAAGTATGAACAGTTTCTTATAAGGAAGGCATGTGAGGAATTGTTAGCTTGAAATGGCTATATTTACATTTATTTTAATGATTATTTTTTTCTTTTCAGAAAAACCTGGTGCAGAAGCTGGGTCAGCAAGAATGTCACTCCTCATATTGCTGTGCATTTTCTCATGTGCAGCTTTTGTTATGTTTTTGGTATATAAAAATTTTCCTCAGCTTAGTGAGTAAGTATTACCATGAAAGAAACTGAAATATATAGAAATTTTAGAGGTAAAAAACTAAATTTAGCAGGGGTTAGTTATGCACATCTTTAATCTGCACAGTGCTTTTGGGAGGCGAAGCAGGGTGGAATCTCTGTGTAGTTTCCAGGCCAGGCTGAGGCCTATAGGGAGACCCTGTCCTCAAAAATAAAAAAAAAGAAAAAGAAAGAAAAGAAAGGACAGCCTTCTCTAGCCCAAAGGCCTTACTGTTAATTCTCTGTTCTAGCAATGGTAACCTCAACTTTTTGGTTTTTCCTACCGTCTAGGCTGCCGCAAGGTGCTAGAATTACATATGTCTATGCCACCCTGCCAGTTCCAAATTGTGCTGGGATGGAACCTAGGTCTTCATGCTAAGTGAGCTTTCTGCCCCTGAGCGGATACATCCCCAGATCCCTTCCCTCTCTTCTCTTCGCTCCCTTACTCCTCACCCTTCTGCCTGCTCCCTACCCTTTTCCCTCCCCTCTCTTTTCTATTCTTATTTTACTTAATTTAATGAAGCAAAGTTGGATTTATCAATGAAAGGATAATAGCGAAAGGGTTGTGGTGGTGCACTCCCTTTAATCCTAGCACCCGGGAGGGCACACCAAGGCAGGGAAAAATATCCTAGTTCAAAAAGCCAGCCTGGTCTAGATAACAAGATCTGGGCCAGCTGCTACAGGACAACCCTGTCTCAGAAAAACCAAAAAAATAATAAAAAAAATGAATTTTATTCTTTTATTTATTAATTTTATCTTACGTGTATGAGTATATTGCCTGCACATGTGTAAGTGTGGCCCTGTTGGTGCAGTGCCTGAGGAAGTCAGAGCTTCAGCTATCCCCTGGAGCTGGAGTTTGATGGACAGTGGTCAGCCATCACATGGTTGCTGGGAATTGAACCCGCATCTTCTGCAAGAGTAACCAGTACTCTTAACCCAACACTAAGCATCTCTTCAGCCCCATAAATAAACATATTTTTGTTAAAAAGAAAAAACTAAATTGGCCATGCGGCTGACTCACAGACCCAGGGAAAAATTTTTGTAAAAATTAAATCTTTGGGTGGGGGCTGGAGAGATGGCTCAGGCAGTTAAAAGCACACCAACTCTTGCAGAGGAACCTGGGTTTGATTGTCCAGCACCCACTCGCAGCTAAAGAAGCTGTCTTACCTGGCGTGTGGTTGTGAACGCCTTTAATCCTAGGCCCTGGGAGGCAGAGGCAAGCGCGATAAGTGGATTATTTGTGAGTAGCGTCAAGGCCAGCCTTGGGTCTAGGACTCGAGACGTAGAGAGTCGTGATCCAGGCACATCCTGGGGTGGAGCTAATACGGGGAGACCTCTGAGGTTGTGCGACGCGAGGTTCTCATAAAGACAAAAGAAAAAAAAAGAAAACTAGGCAAGGAGCAGAGGCAGGGCAGATCTCTTGAGTTCAAGGGCAGCCTGGTCTACTAGTGAGCTCTATGACCCTGTCTCAAAAAGACCAAAAAAAATAAAAAAAAAAAATAAAAATAAAAAACCCATCTTGAATGTCATTACTAAGATGCCATTTTAGCTAGCCAGCTAATTTTAGAGTACTTAATAAAAAAGGCATTCAGCCAGTTGTGATGATATACAGCTGTATTCCTCCAGCTACTCAGAAGCCTGAAGCAAGAGGATCACTGGAGCCATAAGCTAAATTTGTCTGAGACCCGGCTGTCTTTGAAAAAAGTACAGAAAAATAGCTGGGTATGGTGATGGTACATGATTGCCTTTTAACTCCTAGTACTTGCGAAAGCAGAGATAGCCCTGGCATTGTGTTTGGGGCTTGGTACCTAGTTCCAGGTCAGGCAGAGCTATGTAATAAAAGTGTAGAGGTTTACTTTCTTTGCTTTGAGTTGGGATATTCTGAACAGGGGTAAAGTGTGATTCATCAGAAATTTTATTCGTATTTCAATGTTTAATGTATATTGGATTCAAAGCTTTAACATGCTACCAGTCGTGGTAGTTTCTTATGTTCTTAACTGTGTTATTTTCGACAAATGTAGAGCCAAATAGTTAGAAGCAAAGCATTTAATTTTCCGATCGACTTTGGGAGTCGGCATCATAAGGTGATCTTGAGAGACTTTGTGTTTGTGTGTGTGCTATGTGTGTGGTAGCTGGTGTGTGTGTAGGTGTAGTGTGTTGCGTTACGCTCGATATGAATATATGAAATGATTTACCAAGACGAGTACAGCAGTGGACGAGTGGCGACGTTGTTAAATGTAGATGAAAGTATCTGCTCTCTTAAAGCATACGCTGCCTCATTCATAGAGGATCATAATGGTATTTAGGTTTAATAGAAGCTAGTCCCATGGTTTTGAGACTTAAAGGCGATTGATATTTTATCAATGTTGAAAATTCTATTTTAAAAATTTTTCCCTTACCAATTTTATTTCTTAGAGAGGAAAGAGTGAATATGAAGGTTCCCAGAGATATGGATGATGCCAAGGCTCTAGGAAAAGTTTTGTCCAAATATAAGGACACCTTTTATGTCCAAGTACTTGTAGCTTATTTTGCTACATATATTTTGTATCCTTTTAAGTGAAAAATGTTTTCTAAATATTTGTTCCAGAACACGTTTCAAAAAGGACTACTATTTAGTTAGTTACATAATACATGTTTTTGTTTTCCTTTTTAAAATTGTTAATATAGGATTAATACAGTATTAAAGTACTAAAAAAGTAAAATGGGAGAAAATATTCCTCAACGTTTTATCATCTCTATCTGCATTTTATTTTAAAACTTCTTGGTATATCTGTTAGTCATTTAAAAAAATATTGCTGTGGGTGATGAGATGGCTCAGCAGTTAAGAATACTGAATGCTCTTGCAAAAACCCCAGGTTCGAATCCACACATCCACATGGCAGTTTGACAGTCATAACTCCAGTTCCAAGGGAATCTGTTGCTCTCTTCTGGCCTCCTTGATATTGAATGACATGGGTGCTCTTTTATACATGCAGGCAATGCACTGGTGCACATAAAATAAGTAAATAGGCATATATTTTGAATGTAGGGGGCGGGGCCTCAGGTGCAAGAATGGGGATGCGGGACGGAGCGGATATAGTTCCTGCCAAACTCGCTGGGCCTCCTGGTGTTCAGGGCTAGCAAAGTGGTGATATCTGCCGCTGTCATGGTTTGTCCGCTAAACTGCTTCATTGCAGTTTCCCAGAACATGGATGGACATTGGCAAGAACGGGGTCCTACCCTGGCCCCCGCTCAGGAACGAGTTCAAGTACTTCCAAAGAATGACCACAACCTCATCAGTAGAAGGTAAACAGAATCTGGTAATTGTGGGTAGGAAAACCTGGTTCTCCATTCCTGAGAAGAATAGACCATTAAAGGACAGAATTAATATTGTTCTCAGTAGAGAACTTAAGGAACCTCCACAAGGAGCTCATTTTCTTGCCAAAAGCCTGNTTTAGTCTTTGCTTCTAAAATCTTAGAGAGTGAATAAAGAATTCAATTCATAGTACAATGTCACTACTTAAAATCTCATAAAAAGTAAGTTTCTGATGGTTCCTTTTATTGTTTACAAGGTAATTTAATTCAAACAAATATATCCCTGATTCATTTTACAACTTAAATTAGTTTGAGGAAAGCTATACCTAGTTTTTCAAAGCAATTTAAAAAATATAGTAAAACCTTATCCATGCTCATCTTTATATGCATATCTTATAATACAATATGTATATAAAATATGCAAATGACAGGCTGGTCAACCTAAACTACATCAGCACACACCAACATTTTTCAAAAAAAGTAGTGGTTTAATGTATGTGAAAATTAGCATGTGAGATAATTGGAAACATTCCTAATACCAAACCTGATGCATGAGTCTGGGAAGTGGGGCTTTTAGCAAGAAAACAAAGCTTCTTTAAATTTTTGATTTATTAGTTTTATCTTTTGTGTATTAGTGCAAGTATGCAAGTATACCCATGTCATGCAATGCCAGTGGAGGCCAGAAAAGGGCATTGGAGCCCTTGAAATTGGAGTTAAGAATAGTTGTTAGCTGCCATTTCGGTGTTAGAAATAGAACCAGGGTACTGTACAAGAGGAAAGCAGTATGGAGAACCCTTAAAAGACTCAAAATGAGCCTACCACCTGACCCAGTCATACCATTCCTGGGTATATACCCAAAAGACTCATCTTACTGAAAAGATACATGCACATCCATGTTTATTGCAGCTCTCTTCACAATAGCAAAGAGCTGGAACCAACCCAAATGCCCCTCAACTGATGAGGGGATGACAGAAATGTGATACATCTACACAATGGAGTACTATTCAGTGGTAAAGAAAGATGACATCATGAAATTTGCAGATAAATGGATGGAACTCAAAGCTATTATGCTAAGTGAAATAACACAGTTCCAGGAAAAACAGTGAATGGTTTCCATCATCTGTGGATGCTAACACCAAATCCCCAGATGAAATGTAAGCTGTACAACATTATTGTTATTTTTCTGTTTACCTGAAAGCCACTATGTTGTTATAATGTAAATCTCTTAAAGGGCTCTAGAATCCACCCACCACTTATTTTCAGACTTTGTAATTACTATATATGGGTGGAGAATATGTATCCATATTTTAGAGTAATATAAAATGAATGGAGGGAAATGTGAATTCCTAAACATAAAAGAAGACTGAGATAAAGATGCAGGACATTTATGACAGATGCATGACCTGGGATGGGGTAGGGGGAAGGGAAAAGGGAATAGGACTAAAATGAACTGAAAAATGATGTCTGAATTACACAAAACATCAATAAAAGCATAAAAAAGTTTCATATAGAACACAGACTATAAAACTCCAGAGACCACACTCACAAAAAGAGTAGCCACTGCTCTTAACTGCTAAGCCATTTATTCACCCCCCCAAACAAAGCTTCTTACATACAGTTTGTAAGCATTGACAATTTCTCTGATACAATTCCATCCAAGCATGGTAGAAATCATTGTGCAGGCAAATTGAGTACACATCAAACAGTGATTTAGAAAATGAATTATTTTTCATATTATCCTTTTTAAAATGAAAGAAAAAGGTAAAAAAAAGTCAAGGACAGAATTTCATTCTGATCTTTGTTATGTGGTTAATCTGTTATTTTCAATCTCTTTTCTTTTATCGGATGAATTATGTTTGACTGGCTCAGTGCCTGCTTTGTGAGGTAATTTCTCAATGCACATTCCGAGGTCTCCTTGACGTGCTCTTTGAGGGTAATTTTATTACTTGGGGTTACTACATACATAACCTGCATGGAAGCCTTGTGCCTTTTAAAATTGATTTTGACAACCGAAAGATACATCATAAACTTCTCTCCCTTTTCTGCCGCTCTCTCCCTGTCTCCTTCCCTCCTTTTTACCTTTCCTTTCCTTTTAGATCTAGTTATCTTGATACATATTATCACTATGCTAATTTTGCTCCAATATTCATTTTAGAATCTTTTTTAAAAAATATATTTTTTATGTTTATGAGTGTATTGCTTAAAAGTAGGGAGTTTCACCCATGTCATGCAGGCCTGAGGAAGTCAGAGAGGTCATCAGATCCAATGGAACTGGAGTTACAGACTGTTTTTTAATTTTTAATTTTATTTTATTTTATTTATGTGTATGAATGTACTGTCTGCATGTAAGTCTGTGCACCCGTGTCGTGCAATGCCGCGGAGGTCAGAAGAGGGTGTCGGATTCCCCTGGAACTGGAGTTCTCCTGGATTTGGAGTTTCAGACGGTTCTCGGCCGCCATGTGGGTGCTGGGGATCGAACCCGGGTCCTCTGTAAGAGTGGTCGGCGCTCTTAACCGCTAGGCCATCTCTGCAGCCCTGCCTGCATGTTTTTAAGTGCACCTGTGTCATGCAGTCATGTCATGTCATGTCATGACCCAAGGAGGTCAGAAGAGAGTGTTGGATTCCCTGGAACTGGAGTTAAAATATGGTTTTTAGCCACCATGTGGGTCATAGGAACGGAACCCAGTCCTCTCTGCAAGAGCAGCCAGTCCTCTGAACTGCTGAGACATCCCTCCAGCTCCTGATTTTTGTTTTTTGAGGCCACGTGTAGAACTTTGAGAAAGTGCTTATAAAAGGGAAAAAAAAATTGAAGATGTTGGTGAATGGAAACAATTCATAGAGCAAGAAATAGAAGGAAATATGTTAACATTTAAGGAAAAGGTAAGGATGAGTCAGAGAAGATAATTTTGTGATCAGATCTTGGGATAGAAAAGGAGGAGTGGCTTACTTAAGCAGGCAGAGGCTTGGGTATAGGTGGAAAATGTTGAATTAAAGGCTTGAAGTGAGTTGAAATAATCATTTTCTAGAGTGCTGTGACAGGATTCCTGTTTGCCAGTGGCAACCTGGCCTGGAGCAGGGAAAGTATATGAACTTAGAGGCTTAGAGGTTGAATGTACTGTCTGCATGTAGGTCTGTGCACCTGTGTCGTGCAAAGCTGCGGTCAGAAGAGAGTGTCATATTCCCCTGGAACTGGAGTTAAAGATGGTTTTCAGCCGCCATGTGGGTGCTGGGGATTGAACCCAGGTCCTCTGCAAGAGCGGTCGGCACTCTTAACTGCTAGGCCATCTCTCCAGCCCCTTAATTTCATTTCTAATTATGTGTCTGTGTGTGGTATGTGCATGTGAGTGTGTGAGCACGGGTACCTGAGGAGGCCAGAGGATTTGGATTTCCCTAGAGCTGGAGTTGGTTCTTAGCTGGCATGTGGGTGCTGGGAGTTGCCCAATGTTGGTACTCTGGAAAAGCATCAAGTATTCCTTTTTTTAAAATATTTTTTTAATTTAATTAATTAAAAAAAATCTTTTTTAATTTTCCTATGTGTATGAATGTACTGTCTGCATGCAGGTTTGTGCACCCGAGTCATGCAATGCTGCAGTGGTCAGAAGAGGGTGTCTGGGGGCTGGAGAGATGGCCTAGCGGTTAAGAGTGCTGACCGCTCTTACAGAGGACCCGGGTTCGATCCCCAGCACCCACATGGCGGCCGAGAACCGTCTGAAACTCCAATTCCAGGAGAACTCCAGTTCCAGGGGAGTCTGATACCCTCTTCTGACCTCCGAGGCATTGCACGACACGGGTGCACAAACTCACATGCAGATAGTACAAAATTCCATGACACATAAAGAAAATAAGAAAATTTAAATAAAAAAAAAAAAGAAGAGGGTGTACGGTGTCCCTGGGATGAGTTAAAGACTTTTCTCAGCCACATGTGGGTGCTGGGGAATGGCCTAAACCCGGTCCTTCTCTGGAGAGCATCAGCACTCTTAACCACTAGAGGCTCTCTCCAGCCCCATGCATCAAGTATTCTTAAGCACTAACCCATCTCCCTGACCCCTTCAATCACTATCGCTTTAATTAATTAATTTAATTAATTTAATTAATTAATTAATTTAAATTTTTTTTTTTTATTTAGTTACTTTTTATTTTTTTTCCAACTGCAGACTCGCATTCTCGCGCCATCCCTCTACTCTCTCGAAAGAAAGAAGAACGATCATCCAATGGCAGGTGGCCATTGCAGTAAAGCAACACCAAAAGCCGGCTTCACGCTCAGGAGTTAGAACGATCTAATCGTCTCCTTCTCGTGGTTTCTGGTACTCTACACAGTTAGAGAAACTTCTCTAGTAAAATACTATAGAAATGATTCCTGAAAGTAGAGTCTTACTTTTTTTTTTTTTTTTTTGAGTCAGGGTCTTCCTTTTGGTCCCAGCGATGGCCTGGGAAGCTTAGCTCTGTAGACCCAGGCAAATCTGCTTGCGCTCTGCCTCTGTCCATGATTAGCTGGTTATTAGAAGGCTTGTTCACCACAAAATTAATAACAGCTTCAATCAACTATCTTAATCCACTTGAGTCTTTAACTGACCCTAGACGTTCCAATTGGTAGGCCCTGCCTTGACCAATGCCTCAGGGTGATCTCTGTCTGACACCTCTTTGACTACCGTCCATACTCCCAAGACCTTCCACATACAATACATATAGCTTTTAAACGAAGCTATTTTGTACTATTCAGGTTTTCCCAGAACTTTATTTTTTTTTTTTGGTAAGCGAGAGGGATTAATTGTACGATCTTTGTTGTAAGAAAGATTTAAGATTGATTATGTCCTTATATCAGCCTTCCTCTTTCTGTACTTAATTTAATTTATAAGTAGCTAGAAGCTGTTCGCATTGTTCTTTACTTAATTTTTAAAAAAATTTTTACCTGTATGAGTGTTTTTGGCCTAACATGGTGTATGGAAAGTGTAGGTACCACATCTACAGTTAATAAGATTGCCCACAGAGCCAGAAAGAGGGTGTCACAAGATCCCTCTGGTATACTCAGTCCGTGGACTATGGATGGTTGTTAGCCAAAATATGGGTGCTAAGGGAATGTGAAGCCATGAGTTCTCTGGAAGAACAGCAAGTATTCCTTTTTTTTTTTAATTTTTATTTTTTTATTTCGGTAGGATCGTGTACAATACTGTCCTGCATATGGCAGGTTTGATGCACTAGTTACTCGTGGTCGTGCATGCCGCGTAGGTTCAGAGAAGAAGGTGGTTCAGACTTTCCCACTGGAAGGAGTTTCAGATCGGCTTCTCGGTTCCGCGCATGTGGGTCTTGGGGATTTCGACCCGGCGTCCCCTCTGTAAGCTAAACGAGCGTATCGAGAGGATTCGCTGCTTCAGACTCGCTAGGGTATTTCCATCTCTCATGCCCCAAGACAAGTAATCCTTCTTAACTTACCCGAAGCGCAATATGCTCTCCAAAACCACTAGATTGTTGCATTTTTTTTTTTTTTTTTTGTTGTTTTTTCTTTATTTTTAAAAGTATGTTATTTTAATTTTTTGTTTATGTGTGTATCGAATGTAGCTGTCTGCAAGTCAAGGTCTGGATGACCACCGCGTGTCGTGCCAAAACGCCCGTGGAGGTTAGAAGAGGATCTCGGATTCCCCTGGAACTGGAGTTTCTTGGAATTGGAGTCTACAGACGGTTCTTAGCCGGCATGTAGGTGCTGGGGATCGATACCCGGGTGGCGCTTACTGCATAAGCAGTCGTTCGGGAGTTGCTTGGTACGCTTTATACCCGCTAGGCTATCTCCGTCTCGCAGCTTCCCTATGATTGTTCGTTATGCTTGTTTTTAAACTTTTGGATGTAGCTAATGTTGAAATTATCACTCCTGTTGTATGCAATTTCTTAGTTAAATGGATGGTGTCTGTGGGGCTGAGAAGAAGTGGCCTAGCGGTTAAAAGAGTGCCGACTGCTCATCGGCCAGAGGCCAGATGTAGTTCGGTCCCCCAGCACCACAACCCATGGCGGCTGAGAAACCTTCTTTAACTCATGTCTAGGGGAATCCGAACACCGACCCTCTTGACCCTCCACAGCATTGGTTATGACAGGGTGCAGCAAAACCTACATGCAGACATGGCAGTACATCTCCATGACACAAAAAGAGAACAAAAGAAATAAAAACAAAGAAGAAAAAAATTTAAAAATAAAAAAAAATAATAAAAATTTAAAAATAAGGAATAAAAAAATAAAATAAAAATTTAGGGGCTGGAGAGATGGCCTAGCGGTAAAGAGCACTGACTGCTCTTGCAGAGGACCAGGTTGGATCCCCAGCACCACAATGGCGGCTAAGAACCCGTCCTGTAATTCCAAGTCCAGGAGAACTCCAGTTCCAGGGAAATTCCGAGACCCTCTTCTGAACCCCAAGGGCATTGAACGACACGCGGTGCACAAACCTACATGCAGACAGGTAACATTCATACACATAACAAAAAATAAATAAAAATTAAAAAAAATAAATTGTTTAAAAATGGAGGTTCTGTTCCATAGGATGTGGTTGGGACCCTGTGAATTGAGCATGTCGAAGAAGTCTTCCTGATTCTGATTTGATATAGTCTTCAGCAGAACTGCTGCTTGAGCGGATGGAGCCCAGAAAATGCAGTTAATCTTTTAATTTGAGCAAGGGCTTTTTAGATTGAAAAGAAACAGCTTAAAACGCAGTGCAGATAAAAAGGAAAAGTTGTTTGGCAGCATGTTTGCATCCTTTAATCCCAGCACTCAAGGTGAGTTCTGTGAGTGTCAAGCCCAGCTTGGTCTACGTAGTGGAGTTCCAGGCCAGCTGGGGCTAAATAAAGGAAGACCCTGCCCCCACCCCAACAAAAAAAGAGGAAAGTTGTAAGAGTAATTCAGTGGCATCTATGAGCAAGAAATTAAACGTTGCCAGGGTGCAAGAGAAATGGGAAACAGCTGTCCCTCTTGTTTCTGCTTTGCTGGTGTTCTTTCCCCCTCTATCCTCTTTAGTGACTCTGGTCACTAAATTTGGTACTTCAGTTCCAAGCCTACCACCCTGTGACGAACACTAATTTGGGGGGGGGGGGGTTCCAAATTTTCATGAGAAAAATCTGCTCCTCAAGGAGTAGTGAATTGTTTCTTCTTGGGCCAGTTAGCTTTCTGTGTTTGGAAGAGTGTTAGAATAGGAATAGGGCTAGTGAGTCCATCTTGGTGGTACATGCCTTTAAATACCAGCATTCCAGAGGCAAAGGCAAACGGGTGCCTTCTTCTTGAGTTTGAGGCCAGCCCTGGACTACTTAGTGAGTTCCAGGCCAGATGAGGCTATAGGGAGAACTTTTCTCAAAAAGCCAAAACAAAGAAACAAAATGGAATATTAAGGTCCAGTTTATATTCTTTGTTGTGTTTCTGTCTCTTTTGAAAATGGGTCTCCCACTGGGCCCTACATTGCCTTGAAGTCCTACCCCCCTCTGCAGTTCTCCTGTGTTGGCCTCCTAAGATCTGGGTTTATAGCCTTCCAGGCGCTAGGGTTACAGCTTGAGCCAACGCCACCCGACTTCAGCCTCAAACTTTGGGTATAAAGGGAAGTCATGATGTTCTTCAGTCTTATTAATGAATTAATAGTTCTTGTAACAATCGAAGTAACTGGTTCAGTGTCATTGCTTCAGGAAAAGTATGAACAGTTTCTTATAAGGAAGGCATGTGAGGAATTGTTAGCTTGAAATGGCTATATTTACATTTATTTTAATGATTATTTTTTTCTTTTCAGAAAAACCTGGTGCAGAAGCTGGGTCAGCAAGAATGTCACTCCTCATATTGCTGTGCATTTTCTCATGTGCAGCTTTTGTTATGTTTTTGGTATATAAAAATTTTCCTCAGCTTAGTGAGTAAGTATTACCATGAAAGAAACTGAAATATATAGAAATTTTAGAGGTAAAAAACTAAATTTAGCAGGGGTTAGTTATGCACATCTTTAATCTGCACAGTGCTTTTGGGAGGCGAAGCAGGGTGGAATCTCTGTGTAGTTTCCAGGCCAGGCTGAGGCCTATAGGGAGACCCTGTCCTCAAAAATAAAAAAAAAGAAAAAGAAAGAAAAGAAAGGACAGCCTTCTCTAGCCCAAAGGCCTTACTGTTAATTCTCTGTTCTAGCAATGGTAACCTCAACTTTTTGGTTTTTCCTACCGTCTAGGCTGCCGCAAGGTGCTAGAATTACATATGTCTATGCCACCCTGCCAGTTCCAAATTGTGCTGGGATGGAACCTAGGTCTTCATGCTAAGTGAGCTTTCTGCCCCTGAGCGGATACATCCCCAGATCCCTTCCCTCTCTTCTCTTCGCTCCCTTACTCCTCACCCTTCTGCCTGCTCCCTACCCTTTTCCCTCCCCTCTCTTTTCTATTCTTATTTTACTTAATTTAATGAAGCAAAGTTGGATTTATCAATGAAAGGATAATAGCGAAAGGGTTGTGGTGGTGCACTCCCTTTAATCCTAGCACCCGGGAGGGCACACCAAGGCAGGGAAAAATATCCTAGTTCAAAAAGCCAGCCTGGTCTAGATAACAAGATCTGGGCCAGCTGCTACAGGACAACCCTGTCTCAGAAAAACCAAAAAAATAATAAAAAAAATGAATTTTATTCTTTTATTTATTAATTTTATCTTACGTGTATGAGTATATTGCCTGCACATGTGTAAGTGTGGCCCTGTTGGTGCAGTGCCTGAGGAAGTCAGAGCTTCAGCTATCCCCTGGAGCTGGAGTTTGATGGACAGTGGTCAGCCATCACATGGTTGCTGGGAATTGAACCCGCATCTTCTGCAAGAGTAACCAGTACTCTTAACCCAACACTAAGCATCTCTTCAGCCCCATAAATAAACATATTTTTGTTAAAAAGAAAAAACTAAATTGGCCATGCGGCTGACTCACAGACCCAGGGAAAAATTTTTGTAAAAATTAAATCTTTGGGTGGGGGCTGGAGAGATGGCTCAGGCAGTTAAAAGCACACCAACTCTTGCAGAGGAACCTGGGTTTGATTGTCCAGCACCCACTCGCAGCTAAAGAAGCTGTCTTACCTGGCGTGTGGTTGTGAACGCCTTTAATCCTAGGCCCTGGGAGGCAGAGGCAAGCGCGATAAGTGGATTATTTGTGAGTAGCGTCAAGGCCAGCCTTGGGTCTAGGACTCGAGACGTAGAGAGTCGTGATCCAGGCACATCCTGGGGTGGAGCTAATACGGGGAGACCTCTGAGGTTGTGCGACGCGAGGTTCTCATAAAGACAAAAGAAAAAAAAAGAAAACTAGGCAAGGAGCAGAGGCAGGGCAGATCTCTTGAGTTCAAGGGCAGCCTGGTCTACTAGTGAGCTCTATGACCCTGTCTCAAAAAGACCAAAAAAAATAAAAAAAAAAAATAAAAATAAAAAACCCATCTTGAATGTCATTACTAAGATGCCATTTTAGCTAGCCAGCTAATTTTAGAGTACTTAATAAAAAAGGCATTCAGCCAGTTGTGATGATATACAGCTGTATTCCTCCAGCTACTCAGAAGCCTGAAGCAAGAGGATCACTGGAGCCATAAGCTAAATTTGTCTGAGACCCGGCTGTCTTTGAAAAAAGTACAGAAAAATAGCTGGGTATGGTGATGGTACATGATTGCCTTTTAACTCCTAGTACTTGCGAAAGCAGAGATAGCCCTGGCATTGTGTTTGGGGCTTGGTACCTAGTTCCAGGTCAGGCAGAGCTATGTAATAAAAGTGTAGAGGTTTACTTTCTTTGCTTTGAGTTGGGATATTCTGAACAGGGGTAAAGTGTGATTCATCAGAAATTTTATTCGTATTTCAATGTTTAATGTATATTGGATTCAAAGCTTTAACATGCTACCAGTCGTGGTAGTTTCTTATGTTCTTAACTGTGTTATTTTCGACAAATGTAGAGCCAAATAGTTAGAAGCAAAGCATTTAATTTTCCGATCGACTTTGGGAGTCGGCATCATAAGGTGATCTTGAGAGACTTTGTGTTTGTGTGTGTGCTATGTGTGTGGTAGCTGGTGTGTGTGTAGGTGTAGTGTGTTGCGTTACGCTCGATATGAATATATGAAATGATTTACCAAGACGAGTACAGCAGTGGACGAGTGGCGACGTTGTTAAATGTAGATGAAAGTATCTGCTCTCTTAAAGCATACGCTGCCTCATTCATAGAGGATCATAATGGTATTTAGGTTTAATAGAAGCTAGTCCCATGGTTTTGAGACTTAAAGGCGATTGATATTTTATCAATGTTGAAAATTCTATTTTAAAAATTTTTCCCTTACCAATTTTATTTCTTAGAGAGGAAAGAGTGAATATGAAGGTTCCCAGAGATATGGATGATGCCAAGGCTCTAGGAAAAGTTTTGTCCAAATATAAGGACACCTTTTATGTCCAAGTACTTGTAGCTTATTTTGCTACATATATTTTGTATCCTTTTAAGTGAAAAATGTTTTCTAAATATTTGTTCCAGAACACGTTTCAAAAAGGACTACTATTTAGTTAGTTACATAATACATGTTTTTGTTTTCCTTTTTAAAATTGTTAATATAGGATTAATACAGTATTAAAGTACTAAAAAAGTAAAATGGGAGAAAATATTCCTCAACGTTTTATCATCTCTATCTGCATTTTATTTTAAAACTTCTTGGTATATCTGTTAGTCATTTAAAAAAATATTGCTGTGGGTGATGAGATGGCTCAGCAGTTAAGAATACTGAATGCTCTTGCAAAAACCCCAGGTTCGAATCCACACATCCACATGGCAGTTTGACAGTCATAACTCCAGTTCCAAGGGAATCTGTTGCTCTCTTCTGGCCTCCTTGATATTGAATGACATGGGTGCTCTTTTATACATGCAGGCAATGCACTGGTGCACATAAAATAAGTAAATAGGCATATATTTTGAATGTAGGGGGCGGGGCCTCAGGTGCAAGAATGGGGATGCGGGACGGAGCGGATATAGTTCCTGCCAAACTCGCTGGGCCTCCTGGTGTTCAGGGCTAGCAAAGTGGTGATATCTGCCGCTGTCATGGTTTGTCCGCTAAACTGCTTCATTGCAGTTTCCCAGAACATGGATGGACATTGGCAAGAACGGGGTCCTACCCTGGCCCCCGCTCAGGAACGAGTTCAAGTACTTCCAAAGAATGACCACAACCTCATCAGTAGAAGGTAAACAGAATCTGGTAATTGTGGGTAGGAAAACCTGGTTCTCCATTCCTGAGAAGAATAGACCATTAAAGGACAGAATTAATATTGTTCTCAGTAGAGAACTTAAGGAACCTCCACAAGGAGCTCATTTTCTTGCCAAAAGCCTGNTTTTTTTCTAACAGTGGTTAAGAGCATTGTTTACTTTTTGGAAGTTAACAGATGAGGTATACTGCAAGAAATAGTGGCTGGACAGTGACTAGAGTACCTTCTGCCAAGAGCATAGGTTTTGTCAGTTGGTCACAATTTCTCCATCTGTTAAATGAAGACTGATTTTATTTACATCAAAGCTTGATGTCTGAATTAAGACTTTTAGCCTGACCCACAGTAAGCTGTCAGGAATGCCTTTTTAATAATTCGTTGCTTCCCCTCTCTTTCATGTATTTGTTTTCTTTTCAGCTGTTCTTTCGGATTATGAAAGTGCAGAAGATTCAGAAGTGAGTGTGATAGATTCTTTTTTCCTTAAGGTGTAACTCAGAAAATGTGTTTTGAAAACCTACATCTATGTTCTGCGAAACTTTATTATTTATTTATTTATTTATTTATTTATTTATTTATTTTTGTATGTGTATGAATGTACTGTCTGCATGTAGGTTTGTGCACCCGTGTCGTGCAATGCCTTGGAGGTCAGAAGAGGGTCTCGGATTCCCCTGGAACTGGAGTTCTCCTGGAATTGGAGTTACAGACGGTTCTTAGCCGCCATGTGGGTGCCGGGGATCGAACCCGGGTCCTCTGCAAGAGCGTCGGTGCTCTTAACCGCTAGGCTATCTCTCCAGCCCCTAGATTGTTGCTTTTTAAACTTTGGTGTACATGTAGATCCCCTGGACATCTTATTAAAATGGAGGTTCTGGGGCTGGAGAGATGGCCTAGCGGTTAAGAGTGCCGACTGCTCTTGCAGAGGACCTGAGTTCGGTCCCCAGCACCCACATGGCGGCTGAGAACCTTCTTTAACTCCAGTTCTAGGGGAATCCGACACCCTCTTCTGACCTCCACAGCATTGTATGACACGGGTGCACAAACCTACATGCAGACAGTACATTCATACACATAAAAAAATAATAATTAGGGGCTGGAGAGATGGCCTAGCGGTAAAGAGCACTGACTGCTCTTGCAGAGGACCCAGGTTGGATCCCCAGCACCCACATGGCGGCTAAGAACCGTCTGTAACTCCAAGTCCAGGAGAACTCCAGTTCCAGGGGAATCCGAGACCCTCTTCTGACCTCCAAGGCATTGCACGACACGGGTGCACAAACCTACATGCAGACAGTACATTCATACACATACAAAAATAAATAAAATTAAAAAAAAATAATTTTAAAAAATGGAGGTTCTGTTTCCATAGATGTGGTTGGGACCTGTGAATTAGCATGTCCAAGAAGTCTTCTGATTCTGATTGATATACTTCACAGAACTCTGCTTGAGCGGATGGAGCCAGAAATGCAGTTATCTTTTATTTAGACAAGGCTTCTTAGTTGAAAGAAACAGCTTAAAACCAGTGCAGATAAAAGGAAAGTTGTGGCAGGCATGTATTGCATGCCTTTAATCCCAGCACTCAGGTGGATCTCTGTGAGTTCAACGCCAGCTTGGTCTACATAGTGAGTTCCAGGCCAGCTGGGGCTATAGGAAGACCCTGCCCCCACCCCAACAAAAAAAGAGGAAAGTTGTAAGAGTAATTCAGTGGCATCTATGAGCAAGAAATTAAACGTTGCCAGGGTGCAAGAGAAATGGGAAACAGCTGTCCCTCTTGTTTCTGCTTTGCTGGTGTTCTTTCCCCCTCTATCCTCTTTAGTGACTCTGGTCACTAAATTTGGTACTTCAGTTCCAAGCCTACCACCCTGTGACGAACACTAATTTGGGGGGGGGGGGTCCAAATTTTCATGAGAAAAATCTGCTCCTCAAGGAGTAGTGAATTGTTTCTTCTTGGGCCAGTTAGCTTTCTGTGTTTGGAAGAGTGTTAGAATAGGAATAGGGCTAGTGAGTCCATCTTGGTGGTACATGCCTTTAATACCAGCATTCCAGAGGCAAAGGCAGGTGCCTCTCTATGAGTTGAGGCCAGCCTGGACTACTTAGTGAGTTCCAGGCCTACCTAGTGAGACCCTGACTCAAAACAAAGAAACAAATGATATTAAGGTCCAGCTTTATATTCTTGTTGTGTTTCTGCTCTTTTGAAAAATGGTCTCCCACTGTGGCCTACATTGCCTTGAAGTCCTACCCCCCTCTGCAGTTCTCCTGTGTTGGCCTCCTAAGATCTGGGTTTATAGCCTTCCAGGCGCTAGGGTTACAGCTTGAGCCACCACACCCGACTTCAGCCTCAAACTTTGGGTATAAAGGGAAGTCATGATGTTCTTCAGTCTTATTAATGAATTAATAGTTCTTGTAACAATCGAAGTAACTGGTTCAGTGTCATTGCTTCAGGAAAAGTATGAACAGTTTCTTATAAGGAAGGCATGTGAGGAATTGTTAGCTTGAAATGGCTATATTTACATTTATTTTAATGATTATTTTTTTCTTTTTCAGAAAAACCTGGTGCAGAAGCTGGGTCAGCAAGAATGTCACTCCTCATATTGCTGTGCATTTTCTCATGTGCAGCTTTTGTTATGTTTTTGGTATATAAAAATTTTCCTCAGCTTAGTGAGTAAGTATTACCATGAAAGAAACTGAAATATATAGAAATTTTAGAGGTAAAAAACTAAATTTAGCAGGGGTTAGTTATGCACATCTTTAATCCCAGTGCTTTGGAGGCAGAAGCAGGGTGATCTCTGTGAGTTCCAGGCCAGCTGAGGCTATAGGGAGACCCTGTCTCAAAAAAAAAAAAAGAAAAAGAAAGAAAAGAAAAAGGACACCTTCTCTAGCCCAGGCTTACTTTAAACTTCTTGTTCTACCAATGGTAACCTCAAACTTTTGGTTTTCCTACCTCTACTACCCAAGTGCTAGAATTACATATGTCTATGCCACCACTCCCAGTCCATTTGCTGGGATGGAACCTAGGTCTTCATGCTAAGTGAGCTTTCTGCCCCTGAGCGGATACATCCCCAGATCCCTTCCCTCTCTTCTCTTGCTCCCTTACTCCTACCCTCCCATCCTCCTACCCTTTTCCCTCCCTCTCTTTCTTATTTTATTTTACTTATTTAATGAAGCAAAGTTGGATTTATCAATGAAAGGATAATAGCAGGGTGTGGTGGTGCACTCCTTTAATTCCAGCACCCGGGAGGCACAGGCAGGGAAATATCCTAGTTCAAAGCCAGCTGGTCTACATAGCAAGCTCTGGGCCAGCTCAGGCTACAGGGAAACCCTGTCTCAAAAAACCAAAAAAATAAATAATAAAAAATATTTTATTCTTTTTAAGTGTATGTGTATATTGCCTGCACATGTGTAAGTGTGCCCCTGTTGTGCAGTGCCTGAGGAAGTCAGAGCTTCAGCTTCCCCTGGAGCTGGAGTTATGGACAGTGGTCAGCCATCACATGGTTGCTGGGAATTGAACCCGCATCTTCTGCAAGAGTAACCAGTACTCTTAACCACTAAGCCATCTCTTCAGCCCCATAAATAAAATATTTTTGAAAAAGAAAAAAACTAAAGGCATGGGCTACTACACCCAGGGAAAATGTTTTTTAAAAATTAAATCTTTGTGGGGCTGGAGAGATGGCTCAGCAGTTAAGAGCACCAACTCTTGCAGAGGACCTGGGTTTGATTCCCAGCACCCACATCGCAGCTAAGAACTGTCTTACCATGCGTGGTGGTGAACGCCTTTAATCCTAGCCCTTGGGAGGCAGAGGTAGGTGGATCTTTGTGAGTTCAAGGCCAGCCTGGTCTACAGAGTGAGTTCCAGGACATCTGGGGCTATAGGGAGACCCTGTCTCATAAAGACAAAAAAAAAAAAAAACTTAGGAGGCAGAGGCAGGCAGATCTCTTTGAGTTCAAGGGCAGCCTGGTCTACATAGTGAGCTCTAGACCCTGTCTCAAAAAGACCAAAAAAAATAAAAATAAAAATAAAAAACCCATCTTGAATGTCATTACTAAGATGCCATTTTAGCTAGCCAGCTAATTTTAGAGTACTTAATAAAAAAGGCATTCAGCCAGTTGTGATGATATACAGCTGTATTCTCAGCTACTCAGAAGCCTGAAGCAAGAGGATCACTGGAGCCATAAGCTAAATTTGTCTGAGACCCTGTCTTTGAAAAAAGTACAGAAAAATAGCTGGGTATGATGGTACATGCCTTTAATCCTAGTACTCGAAAGCAGAGATAGCCCTGGCATTGTGTTTGGGGCTTGGTACCTAGTTCCAGGTCAGGCAGAGCTATGTAATAAAAGTGTAGAGGTTTACTTTCTTTGCTTTGAGTTGGGATATTCTGAACAGGGGTAAAGTGTGATTCATCAGAAATTTTGGTTTTCATTTTAAATGTATATTGACTTTAGCTTTAACATGCTACCATCTGTAGCTTATGTCTTAATGTTTAATTTCAAATGTAAGCCAATATTAGAAAAGATATTTTTCATCTTTGGGTCCAGTCATTTTGAACTTTGCTTGTGTGTGTGTGTGTGTGTGTGTGTGTGTGTGTGTGTGTGTGTGTAAATATGAATGTTTACAGACCATTGACTGTTAAAAATGAATTTGTCTTTAACATTCCATTAGATCATTTTGGTTTAAAACTCCATGTTTTGAACTTAACTTGATTTTTATCATGTTGAAATTCTATTTTAAAAATTTTTCCCTTACCAATTTTATTTCTTAGAGAGGAAAGAGTGAATATGAAGGTTCCCAGAGATATGGATGATGCCAAGGCTCTAGGAAAAGTTTTGTCCAAATATAAGGACACCTTTTATGTCCAAGTACTTGTAGCTTATTTTGCTACATATATTTTGTATCCTTTTAAGTGAAAAATGTTTTCTAATTTGTTCAAGAAACGTTCAAAAGGACTACTATTTTAGTTGTACATAATGACTGTTTTTCCTTTTAAAATTGTTAATATAGGATTAATACAGTATTAAAGTACTAAAAAAGTAAAATGGGAGAAAATTCTCACTTTATCATCTCTACTCATTTATTTTTACTTCTGTATATCTGTTGTCATTTAAAAAATATTCTGTAGGGTGGAGAGATGGCTCAGCAGTTAAGAATACTGAATGCTCTTGCAAAAACCCCAGGTTCGAATCCACACATCCACATGGCAGTTGACAGTCATAACTCCAGTTCCAGGGCATCCGATGCCATCTTCTGACCTCTGTGGACACTGTGCAACATACTTGCAGGCATAACACCCATACACATAAAAATAAGTAAATAGGCATAATTTGAATGTAGGGGCGGGGCCTCAGGTGCAAGAATGGGGATGCGGGACGGAGCGGATATAGTTCCTGCCAAACTCGCTGGGCCTCCTGGTGTTCAGGGCTAGCAAAGTGGTGATATCTGCCGCTGTCATGGTTTGTCCGCTAAACTGCTTCATTGCAGTTTCCCAGAACATGGATGGACATTGGCAAGAACGGGGTCCTACCCTGGCCCCCGCTCAGGAACGAGTTCAAGTACTTCCAAAGAATGACCACAACCTCATCAGTAGAAGGTAAACAGAATCTGGTAATTGTGGGTAGGAAAACCTGGTTCTCCATTCCTGAGAAGAATAGACCATTAAAGGACAGAATTAATATTGTTCTCAGTAGAGAACTTAAGGAACCTCCACAAGGAGCTCATTTTCTTGCCAAAAGTCTGGATGCTTTAAAAAACTTATTGAGGGGCCGGGTGTGGTGGCGCACGCCTTTAATCCTAGCACTTGGGAGGCAGAGGCAGGCAGATCTTTGTGAGTTCAAGGCCAGCCTGGTCTACAGAGCGAGTTCCAGGACAGCTGGCGCTACAGGGAGACCCTGTCTCAAAAAGACCAAAAAAAGAAAAAGAAAAAAAAAAGGGCTCCCACTCCCCACCCCTCTGGCAGAACAGTGCCCCACTGACCTACTGATGGCACACCTGACTCTCCAGAGCCCACACTGTTAGTTCACATGGAAAAGCAGATCCTATAGTGAGACTAGGGACCTACACAGGAAATGACCTTGACATNTGGCGCACGCCTTTAATCCTAGCACTTGGGAGGCAGAGGCAGGCGGATCTTTGTGAGTTCAAGGCCAGCCTGGTCTACAGAGTGAGTTCCAGGACAGCTGGGACTACAGGGAGACCCTGTCTCGAAAAGACCAAAAAAAATAAATAAATAAAATAAATAAATAAATAAATAAAATTAAGAAAAAAACTTATTGAACAATCAGAATTAGCAAATAAAGTAGACATGGTTTGGATAGTCGGAGACAGTTCTGTTTATAAGATACTGAGGTGTTCTTTCAGAGGTCCAAGAGGAAAAAGGCATCAAGTATAAATTTGAAGTATATGAAAAGAAAGATTAACATAAAGATGTCTTCTAGAAAAAAAAATAAGTGAATAAAAATATTCTGTTTATTTCACTTACCAGATATTTTCTTTTACTTGGGATATTTTTTATTCGTAATAACTACTTTTTTTTTTTTAAATAATTGAGTGGAATTTTTATTTTATTATGTGTATGAGTGTACTGTGCATGTAGGTTGGTGCACCCTTGTGCAATGCCATGGAGGTCAGAAGAGAGCATCGGATTCCCCTGGAACTGGAGTTAAAGATGGTTCTTAGCCACCATGTGGGTGCTGGGAATAGAACCTGGGTCCTTTGCAAGAGCAGTCTGCGCTCTTAACTGCTGAGCCATCTCTCCAGCCCCATAATAACTACTTTGTAATTAGTCTTTAAATCTTAATTATTTTCAATCACAAGTTCTTTTTATTATTTGTTTATTTTTTTATTTGGTCTTTTTGAGATAGGGTTTCCCTATAGCCCTAGCTGACCTGGAGTTTACTATGTAGACTAGGCTAGCCTTGATCTCACAGAACTCTGCCTGTCTCCCAAAGGTTGGAACTAAAGTCTTCTCTTAGGTTGGGCATGCACTGTGTTGAGGAATTTATGGATGTTGCTGGACAGGCAGGCATATACCTGTAACACCAGGGTTTATCATTACCTAACTCATTTGGTTTAAAAATTTAAATTATAAATCCAACAAGTTTTATTACTTATGGTATTAGTGTTCATTGGATTAGTAGTAATTAATTCACATTTTAGTATAGTTTTTTGTTTGTTTGTTTTTTGTTTTTGAGATATGGTCCCTCTGTAGCCCCAGTCAGCCTGGAGCTTGCTATGTGGACCAGGCTGGCCTTGAACTCACAGAGAACCACCTGCCTCTGCCTTCTGAGTGAGTCACCACACCTGGCTAATGTTTTAGGGTTTTTTTGTTTTGTTTTTGTCTTTTTGATTCAGGGTCTCCCTGTAGCCCCAGCTGGAACTTACTATTTAGACCAAGCTGGCCTTGAACTTACAAAGATCTTCCTGCCTCTGCCTCCTGAATGCTGGGATTAAAGGTGTGTGGCACCAAGCCCGCACATTTTAGTTTTTTTTTTTTTTTCACATTTTAGTTTTTTTTATGAGATAATTTGTTAAGCCCAAATTTTGTTAAAACATTGTGTTTACTTGCATTAAAAAATTTATTATTAGTGTGTATATGAAGCACAAATATGGAGGTCAGAGGGCAGTTTTGTAGAGGTGCTCTTTACATCTTTATGTGGATTCCAGGGATCAAACTCAGGTCACCAGACTTGCACAGCAGTGCGACTTACCCACTCAGCCATCTCACTGGTCCTATTTGTAATTCTGAATATTAAACTTTGCATGTGAAAATATGCCTTTTGTTTTGTTTTGTTTTGAGATAGGGTCTCCCTGTAGCCCCAGCAGTCCTGGAACTCACTATGTAGACCAAGCTGGCCTTGAACTCACATAGATCCACTGGCCTCTGCCTCCTGTGTGCTGGGATTAAAGGCGTGTGCCATGAAAAAAAAAAAAAAACTAAATTTAGTGAACAACCAGCACTCAAGGGGCAGAGGCAAGCAGATCTCTGTGAATTCAGGCCTGGTCTACATAGTGAGTTCCAGGCCAGCTGGGGCTACAGGGAGACCTTGTCTCAAAAGACAAAAAAAGAAAAGTAGTGAACAAAAGGGAAAGACTTGATCTTAGTGTGTATAACAATGGTTTACTAGTACAAGGCTGGTGGAATTGGGCAACCCACATTTAATGTGACAGTTTTCTGTTTGGCACTTGAGGAAAAGTACAAAGGAATACCTAACATTAGTTTTCCTTTATGTTTTATTGGAGTCTATGTACCAGATTTTATCATTTTAAAATGTATTCAGTGTAAATTCTTTGTTCTTTATTGAGACAGGGTCTCCTTGTAGCCCTAGCTGGCCTGGAATCCCCTCTACAGACTAGATTGACCACACCATTCCTCTACTGGGAATAAAGGCATATATCTCCACGCCTGGCCTAGTGTAAATTTTTGTATATCCTGGGGAACTGATTCAGGGCTTCCATTGTGCTAAGCATCTGCTTTACTACTGAGCTACATCCCCAGCTCATAAAAATTATTGAAGAGATATTTTATTTTCCTTTTTCTCTGAAGCATGTTATATATTTTATACTTACTGTGAATGTCAACCAGACTTGCCACCTTTCATTATCTCTAGGTAGTCAAATATCCCTGTATTCTCAAACGTGTGTAAAACAAAATTAGGCGGTGTGTTGTTTTTAAACTATTTTTATGTAAATGAGTGTTTTTCCTACATGTATATAAGTGTACCATGCTGTGCTATACCTGCAGAGGCCAGAAGGGTGTTGGATCCCTGGAACTGGAGTTAAAGATAGTTGTTAGTCTCTGTGTGGGTGCTGGGAACTGAACCCAGGCCCTCTGGGAGAGCAGCAGCAGGCAGTGCTTTTAACCACTAAGCCTTCTCCCCAGCCCCTGTTTTGGTTGTTTTTTTGTTTGTTTTTGTTTTTGCAGTTGTTTTGATGAAGGGTTTCATGAAACCCAGGCTGGACTTAAACTTGCTATATATTCTAGGGTGACATTAAGCTAATCCTTTTTTTTTTAAAGGCGTGCGCCACCCCGCCCAGCATTTTATTTATTTCTGTGTGTGTATGAATGTACTGTCTGCATGCAAGTTCGTGCAATGCCGCGGAGGTCAGAAGAGGGTGTCGGATTCCCCTGGAACTGGAGTTCTCCTGGAATTGGAGTTTCAGACGGTTCTCGGCCCCATGTGGGTGCTGGGGATCGAACCCGGGTCCTCTGTAAGAGGTCGGCGCTCTTAACCGCTAGGCCATCTCTCCAGCCCCATGGTTGGCGCTCCTAACCGCTAGGCCATCTCTCCAGCCCCTAAGCTAATCCTTTTTAATCTACCCACTGAATGTCAAGACTATGTGCCTGTGCCACCATGCTTGGCTATGATTTTTTTAACTTCTTTCTTTTAATCCTACTAATCATTTTTGTAGCCAGTTTTTTTTTAAGTACTAAGTATATGCTAAGTTATCTTATGCTTGGAGTATTTAAAAGCAAAATAACTAAAATAGCTGGAAAAATGAAGGAATGATGGGTATGCAATACAGTTGTTAAGAGAGCCAATCTACATCAGAGTTTATTAGCATAGAACTTTGTTAGGAACTCATCAGTGAATGAACCTAGCACCTGAAATGTAGGATGTGAGAAAAGAGGATTGAGAAGTAAATCTGTAAGAATAAGACCACTATGGTGGTGCCTATCTTTAATCTCAGGCAAAGGCAGGTGGATGGGAGTACAAGTCTAACCTGGTCTACATAGTTTCAGGCCAGCTAGGGCTGCAAATTAAGACCCTGTCTCAAAACAAACAATTAACTATTATCACAGAGTAAATGACAGAAGAATATGTTAAAGATTGTCTTAATGCATGCAATAAGCAAAATGATTGCTTCTCCAGCAAATAAAAAGGAACCTATACAACCAGGTGTGGTAGGCATACCTTTAATCCTGGTGGATCTCTACAGAGTGAGTTCCAAGCCAACCTGGTCTACAGAGTGAGTTCCAGGCCAGCTGGAGCTACAGGGAGACCCTGTCTCAAAAAAAAAAACACCAAAAAAAAAAAAAAAAAGAAGAGGAACCTCAGACTGCATGAGACTTTAATACTAGATATTTTAGGGACCATTGAAATGGCTCAGCAGTTAAGAGCAAGTATTACTCTTTTGGAAGACCTGAGTTTGGTCCCCAGACCCACAATGGGCAGCTTACACCTGTTTGTACTCCAGCTTCAGAGTATCTAATACTGTTTTATGGCCTTTGTGGACACCTACCCACATGTGCAATACCAACATTTAGAGACACACCTACAACTCTCAAAAATTGTTTTCCAACCAGGCTTGGTGGCACATATATGTAATCCTGGGACTCGGAAAACTGAGACAGGAGAATTGCTGCTGAGGCCAATGGGAGGCTACCATGAGCTACATGATGAGACTGTCTCAGAAGCTAGTGTGACAAATGTATAAAGGAGCCAGGGGTGATATACCACATTCCTTTATAATCTCATTACTCTGGAGGAAGAGGCAGGCGGGGATCTTGAGTTCTAAGCCAGCCATGGCTACATAGAGTGAGACCCTGTCTGAAAAACACAAAGAAGAAAAAAATGCTAGAAACCATCAACATGTTCAGTAAATTGGCAGGATATAAAATTAACCTAGAAAAATCAGTAGCCTTCCTTTATGCCAATAACAAGCAAATGGAGAAGGACTACAAGGAGAATTTACTACTCACTATAGCCTCCAAAAAAATAAAGTATCCAGGAACAAACGACCAAAGACACTAAAAATCTCTACAATGAAAATTTTAAATCCCTCAAGAAGGAAACTGAGGAGGATACCAGAAGATGGAATAACTTCCTGTGGTCATGGATTAGAAGAATTAATATAGTAAAAATGACCTTCCTGCCCAAAGTAATACACAGATTCAATGCAATTCGCGACTCAGATCAATGGAACAAAATTGAAGATACTTGAGCAAAAGAAAAAAAAACAAAAACCCAACCAAATGAAATAGAAGATTTGTAAATTTTACTCTATTCAGTAAATTTAGTTAAATTAGAAATGTTTGTGCCAGGCATGGTGGCACACACCTTTAATCCTAGCACTTGGGAGGCAGAGGCAGGCAGATCTTTGTGAGTTCAAGGCCAGCCTTGTCTACAGAGAGAGTTCCAGGACAGCTGGGACTACAGGGAGATCCTGTCTTGAAAAGACCAAAAAAAAAAAGTTTCAACTAATACGTACCAAAATTCCCATAGAAGTTATATTTCCTGAAAACATTTGGGAGTAAATTAAATGCATTAGAGGAACATGTTCAAAATGTTACTGAAGCTGGGCATGCTATGTAGACCAGGCCGGCCTTGAACTCCAAGATCCGCCTGCCTCTGCCTCCCCGCAAGTGCTGGAATTAAAGCCATGTGCCATGTGCCACCATGCCCAGCTCTGCAACTTTTTTTTTTAATTATTCATTTTTTTAATGTATATGAACCTACTGTCTGCATGTAGGTTTGTGCACCCGTGTCGTGCAATGCCTCGGAGGTCAGGAGAGGGTGTCAGATTCCCCTGGAACTGGAGTTACAGACGGTTCTCAGCCGCCATGTGGGTGCTGGGGATCAAACCTGGGTCCTCTGCAAGAGCAGTTGGCGCTCTTAACTGCTAGGCCATCTCTCCAGCCCCTGTTTGTTTTGTTTTCTTTTTTAATTTTATTTATTTTTGTATGTGTATGAATGTACTGTCTGCATGTAGGTTTGTGCACCTGTGTCGTGCAATGTCTCGGAGGTCAGAAGAGGGTGTCAGATTCCCCTGGAACTGGAGTCAAAGACGGTTTTCAGCTGCCACGTGGGTGCTGGGGATTGAACCCTGGTCCTCTGCAAGAGCAGTTGGCACTCTTAACTGCTAGGCCATCTCTCCAGCCCCTCTGCAACTTTTTTAGTGTGGCCATGATGCTGCAAAGTAGGAAACTCCCCACCTTTCAGTCATACACAGGCACAGTAATAATACTATATAAAATTACCTCCAGGTTGTATGGATGAGGCAAGTATGAAACACTAATGAACTTTCTCAGGTGTATTTACTAGCCTTATGATGTCTCATTCTTTGGTTCCTGAAATTTTATTTTGGATTTAGTTACTAAATTTAATCACAAGTACAAATATTCAGAATCTGAAGAAATCCAAGCCACTTTGGGTCCCAAACATTTTGAATAAAGGATACTCAGCCTCCACAGAATATAGATATAATCTCATAAGCACAATCATTTCTGTTCTGTATTTGTAATTTTACTTGAATGTTGGGTTTGTTGTTTTTTTTTTATTTCATTTAATTATGTTTTAATCCTTAACCTAGAAGTTAACAGTTTGCAAACATTTGCAATTCCAGGTTCTATATTTCTCAGTATACTCTCGGGGTTTCTTTACCCCTTCCCGCTAGCCTTGTTTCTTGTTTGTTTGGTAAGTATATGAAATGAATTGGGAGACTAGAGAAAACAGATTGAACGAAGATGGGAATGGTATCCTTGTCGGGCTGCTGGGCATAAGCATTCATATTCATTAGTTCAGAAGCTGAGGTGACACCTGCCAAGTCCCTCATGAGGAAGTATTCAAGTGTTTTCTTCTAAAGCAGGGGTACTGTAGACTTTCTTTCATTTATAAGTACCATTTTAGTCTTTCTTTGCTCTTGTGGTTTGTTTTATATAGCTAGAGTTTTGGTGGGTGCTGAGTTTCAGGGCTCGGAGTAGTGTTTTCATACATAGGAATTAGTGGGAGAAAGGGCTCTTTACTCAGGCTATAGGCTATATACTGGATTTGATCACTGGTCTAATCACAAGTGCCAATGTATTTGAACAAATCTTGTTAGTTGGGTTTGAGAAAGGACTAGATAAGATGGGTTCTCATTCTATGAACAAAAGATGGCCCATAGAGAGAATCTTGCCCATCCTTAAAAGTAAACTTTTAGGTAAAAGGAGTTGAGCATTTCCTCAGGGAAATACATCCACATGAATGAGATGGGAAAATTAAAATTCTCGTGCGCTCTTGTTTTCCAGTGTTCTGGACTTGGTGCCTCCTTCTGCTACATGCTCTCCTATTTAGTTGGAAGACCAGTTGTGTACAAATACCTAACAGAGAAGGCAGTAAAATGGTCACAGCAGGTAGGTCTGTGCTTTTGGTTGCTTTCTTTGTGTTTCTTGTTTTTGCCACCCTTTAAAAAAAGTAGTATAAGGAAATCTATTTTATTTTATTTTTTATTTTTTGGTGTTTTTGAGACGGAATCCCCCTGTAGCCCCAGCTAGCATGTGTGGCTAGTTGGGGGTTTTTGTTTGTTTTTTGTCTTTTTGAGGCAGAGTCTCTCTGCAACTCCAACTGGCTTGGAATTCACTATGTAGACCAGGCTGACCTTGGACTCACAGATCCACCTGCCTCTGCCTCCTGAGCGCTGGGATTAAAGGAATGCACTACCACGCCTGGCTTACTTTTATTTTTTTAATGACAAGGTCGGTAGCCAAGGCTGGCCTCAACTAACTATGTAGCTGAGGGTAACCTTGAACAGCCTTTTTTTTTTTAATTTAAAAATGGTGAAAATTTATTCTTTGACAATTCCATACATGTATATAATGTATCTTGATTATATTCAACCCAAATCCCTCTTTCTCTACTATATGCCCTCAGTATTTTCTTCTCCACTTTCATATCTTTGTGTTTTCTCAAAAAATATTTATTTTAGTGTATTGAGTGTATTGCTTGCTTGTGTGTAAGTGTACCTGTGTCATGCAATGCCCATGGAGGTCAGAAGGTGTTGGAATCCCCTGGAACTGGAGTTATGGACAGTTGTTAGCTGCCATGTGGATGCTTGAATCAAACGTGGGTCCTCTGTAAGAGCAGCCAGGCTCTTAACCACTGAACCATCTCTCCAGCCCCTTTTACACTTTTAAAAACAACCCACCAAGTCCAGTTAGTACAGCCTGCTGTGTGCATGAGTGTGGGGCCATGTACTGGAGCATAGGCAACCTACCAGCAGCCACACCTGAAGAACAATGGTTCCCCCTCCTCCAGTAGCCATCAACTGCCAAGAGCTCCTTAGCTGGAGTTAGAGCCTCATGAGCTCTTCTTCCATCCATCTGGAATGTTCACTGGCTTAATCTTCTGCAGGTCTTGTGCAGGTAACCCTAATTGCTGTGAGGTCCTAAGTCCAAAGGACTTGTCATGTCTGGAAGAAAGTATTTCACCACAGTCTTTCTTGTTCAGGCTCTTAGATTTTTATTTATTTATTTATTTTTTTAATGTGCATGAGTGTACTGTCTGCATGTAGGTTGTAGGTTGGGGCACCCGTGTTGTGCAATGCCATGGAGGTCAGAAGAGGGTGTCGGATTCCCCTGGAACTGGAGTTAAAGGCGGTTCTTAGCCACCATGTGGGTGCTGGGAATTGAACCCGGGTTCTCTGCAAGAGCAGTTGGCACTCTTAACTGCTGAGCCATCTCTCCAGCCCCAGATTTTTTTTTTACCCCAGCAAGGTATTATACTGTCCTCTTTCTCTGGCTATGTTCTTCTTATACAAATTATAATGTGGAGCTAGCCCTTACTCTGTGTCTAGTGTAAGATGATACTGCCCCAACCCAGCTCACTATGAATTGGTCTCCATTCTTTTTTTAAAATTTTATTTATTTTTAATGTGTATGAATGTATTATCTGCATGAAGGTTTGTGCACCCCTGTCATGAAATGCCATGGAGGTCAGAAGAGGGTGTCGGACCCCCCCAGAACTGGAGTTAAAGATGGTTCTCAGCCACCATGTGGGTATGGGGATCGAACCCGGGTCCTCTGTAAGAGCAGTCGGCACTCTTAACTCCTAGACCATCTCTCCGGCCCTGGCCTCCATTCTTTCAGTGAGATGACTGTCATAGACAGAGCTATGGCTAGATAGCATTGGTGTATTAGCTACTTTCTGCTGCTGTGATAAAACACCATGACCTACGCAGCTAACAGAAGGAAGAGTTTATTTGGCTAATGGTGGCCAGAAGAGGAATCAGAGTGTCCATATCTTCAACCAACCCAGAAAGCAGAGTGCAAAGGCTGGGAATCCTGCAAGGCTTAAACACTCTTAAAACCCACCCACAGTGGTAGGCTTCTTCTGGCATAGTTATACTTCCTAAAGGTTCCATGACACTCTCTGAATAGCACCAAAAATGGGGACCAAGTATCCATATACTTGGAGCCTACAGGGGACACAATTGGTCAACAATAAACCAAATATGCACTAGTGGCCTCATAAAAATTGTCACCTAATGATGCATACACAGGTATGCATCTTAGTTTCTGTCAATTTACCCTATCCTGTTCACACAAAGATGGAATCACATCATTAACAATGCATTTCTAAGGTTGTATCTCCATGTTGGGTGTCTCTACTACCTGATCTTAAGGACTGTGTCTAGAAAGCAATATACAGTAGCTGGTGAAAAGGCAAAGCTGACTCTGCTTACTTTGCCTCACAGCAGATTGAAGGACCTTTCTCTGCCTGCGCCTGGCCCTTCTTGCTTCTCTTAGACCTTTTGGTCTATCCTGAGATGCAGAGTAATACAGAGTCACTAGCTTACTTATTGCTGTGTCCTAAGGGCTCTGGAGTGTTTGCTTTCCAATCGAACCACAAGCCTCATGGCATGTTGTCAGCCTTTTCCTGTAACCTTGATTCTAGCGTCCAGGCTTTTCTTTTTTCTTCAGTGACAGGGAAAATGGTACTTAGAAAGAACAGAGGCCTCAGGAGAGGCAGAGGATCAGCAACTGAATTGAAGAAAAAGCTTAAACAACCTTGGAGAACTCTAGGTTCCTGAAGGAAGGATCCTATCCAGGAGGCACTTCACAGATAAGAGGTTACATTTGCTGAGGAATACTGGGTGCTGTGCAGGCACCTTTGACGCATGACCCCATCTCATTCTTACATTGGTCATATAAGTATTATTCCCACTTGGGAAGCTGAATTTCAGGCAAGACTCTTTACATGGTAACCAGGGGTTGATTTAGATGAGTCTGTGTTCTCAGTCTCAATGTTTATTTTGGCTTTGGGTCTTCTAGGCATGCTCTTTTATTGAAGACCATGAAATAAAAAGGACAAGTGGGGACTGGGGTGATGGCTCAGGTGGGGAGATGGGCAGCTAGCGTGAAGACTGAAGTTTGGGTCCTGAACACTCCTGTAAGAGCCAGGTGCATCTCCGCAAACCTAATCCCAGTGCCGGACTGGTAGATATGGGCTTGCTTGCCACCCAACAGTGAGGTCAAGGCAAATGACAGATCCTGTCTCAAAAATAAGGTGGAGAGGGATTGAGGAAGGCAACCAATGTCAACCTCTAGCCTCCGTGAGCAGGCATGAATATCTATATCTATATGTATCTATCTATATATATATACATATATATGTATATATATATATATATATAGAGAGAGAGAGAGAGAGAGAGAGGTCCCATTTTTTAAAATTTTTATTTATTTTCCTATGTGTATGAATGTACTGTCTGCAAGCAGATTTGTGCACCTGTGTCATGCAATGCTGCAGAGGTCAGAAGAGGATGTCTGATTCCCTTGGAACTGGAGTTAAAGACAGTTTTCAGCCACCATGTAGGTGCTGGGGATTGAACCGGNTTTGTGAGTTCAAGGCCAGCCTGGTCTACAGAGTGAGTTCCAGGACAGCTGGGGCTACAGGGAGACCCTGTCTGGAAAAGACCAAAAAAAAAAAAAAATCTCCCTCAACTAACCCCAAGACATACAAAACACACAAGCACTTCTTGGGATCCACAGACCCACACAGAGGAAGGAGAGAAATACCTCCCACAGCTTGTCCTCTGTGTGCCAAACACAGTATGAAAATTTTTATTTTTATTTCATTTATTTATGTGTATGAATGTATTGTCTGCATGTAGGTTTGTGCACCCATGTCGTGCAATGCCGCGGAGGTCAGAAGAGGGTGTTGGATTCCCCCTGGAACTAGAGTTCTCCTGGAATTGGAGTTACAGACGGTTCTCAGCCGCCATGTGGGTGCTGGGGATGGAACCCGAGTCCTCCCCAAAATGAAACATTTTAAAGATAGGGCCTGGAGAGATGGCTCAGTGGTTAAGGGCGCTGACTGCTCTTGCAGAAGACGTGGTTCGACTCCCAGGACCCACATGGTGGCTAAGAACTGTCTTTAAGCCAGGCGAGGTGACTTGCACCTTTAATCCTAGCACTCAGAGGCAGGCTGTTCTCTGTAAGTTCAAGGCCAGCCTCATCTACAGAGTGAGTTCCAGGACGGCTGGGGCTATAGGGAGACCCTGTCTAAAAAAAAAAAAATTAAAGATAACCAAAAGGAAAAAAACAACTAAAATTTGGGCTGGCAAGATGACTCAGTAGGTAAGAGCACTGGCCACAAAAGCCCCAATTCAAACTTGGATTTGATACTGGAACCCTTGTAAAGGTGGAAGGGTATAGTCAACTCTGAGTGTGTTCTAGAATACACACTTGGGTATCCACACAGAATAGTTATTTTTTTAATTTTGTGTGTGTGTGTGTGTTATTAGGATTGAATCTTGGGCCTGGCACATATTAGGCAAGTGTTGCACCACTGAGCTACAAACCCAGACTCCCCTTCCCCCCCAAAAATTCTCTTGAATAATTTTTCATGTATCAAGGATGAGAATTTCTATTGAGCTTATTTTCTGATGCTCGTTCTTTTCTTTCTGATGACAGGTTGAGCGCCATAGAGAACATCTCATCAACTACATTATATTCTTGAGAATAACACCATTTCTGCCAAATTGGTTTATTAACATTACATCTCCTGTGATAAATGTGCCATTGAAAGTATTTTTTATTGGCACTTTTCTAGGTAAGACCTCTGCTGTATGGCTCGTCATGTGCTTCCAACTGGCCCATATTGCATGCTGTGTGCAGAATCACTAGCAGCACACAGTCCAAAGCCTGGCCTGGATACATATATAGGAATGCTTGTTCATTGCTATTAAAGTGCTATCCTGGGACTGGGGAGATGGCTTAGCAATTAAGAGCACCGACTGCTCTTGCAGAGGACCCAGGTTCGATTCCTAGAACCCACATGGCAGCTAAGTTCCAGGGGAATCCGACGCCCTCTTCTGACCTCCACAGCATTGCATGACATGGGTGCACAAACCTATATGCATACAATATACTCATACACATAAAAAAAGTGCTATCCCTAACCTTGGCCTTGGATACATCAGGGCACACCCTTAGCCGAAGGAGGAAATTTTTTTGGCCTACCAGCCCTTCTTTTTTTGAGGATACTATTAGGCCAGAGACTGTGTGATCTCAGGGCTACAAGCTTTATTGGCTGAAAGTTCTTCTCATGAGCCTGGTCTGCTGGGATTGGATTTCCCCTATCGACACCCCAGGCCTGAGCTCTACATTTCCTCTGGCCTTGCAAAGGACTTGGTGGGTGACAACTAGCTGATCAAAGATGGCTCTTTTAACTTAAAAAAAATTTTTTTATATGTTAGAGTGTTCTATCTGCATGTATATAAGTCTACCTGTGTTGGTGCAGTGCCTACAGGACAGAAGTGGGCATTGGATCCCCTGGAACTGGAGTTACTAACAGTTGTTAGCAATGGGAATTGAATTTGGGTCTTCTGCAAGAACAGGCAGTGCTTTTAACTGCTCAGCCATCTCTCCAGCCCTATTCTTTAACTTTTTTTTTTTTTTTTTTTTNACAAAACAAAAAAAGCAGAGAAAGATGCAGAAAACTTACGGCAGAATGCATGATCTGGGATGGGTAGGGGTGGGGTGGGGGGAAGGGAAGGGGATATATGCCTGAACTGAATTGGAAAATGATGTATGAAATACACAAACCATCAATTAAAAAAAAAATCAAACAGCAGCTGCACAGGAAATAAGGACAACAGCTGACAAGTGGAACCTCATCAAACTCAAAAGCTTTTGTATAGCTAAAGAAACAATCAAGGAAGTGAAGAGAAAACCGACAGAGTGGGAGGAAACTTTCACCACTGAAACATCTGACAGAGCATTAACATCCAGAATATATAAACTACTTAAAAAACAAAGAAGACCCAGATCTCCTGGAACTCACTTTGTAGACCAGGCTGGCCTTGAACTCTTAGAGATCTGCCTTCCTCTGCCTCCCAAGTGCTGGGATTCAAGGTATGTACCACAATGCCTGGCTCAGTATAGATTTTTATCATGAACTAGTGATTTAAATTCTGGCAAGTCTGGTTTTTTTTTTCTAGGTTTTACAGTATTTTCACCATGCATATAAATGGGAATTGTATAACTGTATTATATTGGTGTTGATGATGTATATTCATATAATATTTTGTTATAGTGTCTCTTTATTAAATCTCAAAAGACGTTCTAAAAAGTACTCAAAGCATATACTTTTCAGACATTAGAATTATTATTTTATATTTTGAAACAGGACATTAGTGGTTAAATAGAGTTTACTTGTTTCAATGACTGTAAAATTACCTCATTTGTCTGCTCAGTAAAGATGTCTTATGTAATTGACCATTTTATGCATGACCTGTCTATAGATCACTTTGTTTCCTTTCTATTCATGACTTTATTGAAGACAGCTTTTGAGCAATCCAGTTTCCAAATTGTAGAATTTTTACTGTTCTAACTCACAAAGTGAAATAACTTCTCACTTAGTAACTGTTATATTGAAACATTCCTGGGTAGATGGAAGTCGTCTTTGCAGGTTGGTTATGCCCTTGATTCCCTGCCAGAACAAACCAATCTGAAGTACTCTGCTTTGCTTTTACCCCAAGACTGTTGATGTTGAACAGTTATTTAGGCTGTATGTGAGATCCTTGTATGTTCTCATCCTTCTAGGTCTGATCATCTCAAACCCTTCTTCTGCATAATATGGACTAATTCCTTTCTTTCACAGTATTAAACAGAGGTATTATAAATACAAGGAAAACTATTAATATAGTAATCTATGTTACTTGGCCTTCCGTGTGAAATTATTTCTAGCAAACTTTGCTTTCTCACTGACTAGAGACTGAGTGATAAATTTATTGTTATTTTTACAAATGAATTTTAAAATAGCTATTTAGGACAAAGTTTGGTATTGTTGCATAAAATATTATTGAAGCTGGGCATGTGGACACATGACTGCAATCCCAACATTTGGGAAGTTGAGTCAAGAGGATCAGGAGTTGCAGGCCAACCTTGGCTACCGGAGTGAGTTTGAGGCCAACCTTGGCTATGTGAGACCTGCATTTCTTTAAAAAAAAAAAAGGAAATTACAATAAATAAATATGTATATATTTGAGTAAAATTTTAAATGAAAAAGTTTGGATTTGGGAGAAACACTCCTCTTTATTTTGTTTGTGTATATGGTACTTAACTGTTCTCCAGAGTATTTTCTCCATCCTTAACATGAGTTTTTCTCTTTAGTAATTTTTTTCATACTATGTTCTTGCAGCTGCCACTTTAGTTGAATACATTTTCTTCTCCCAAGAGAGTAATCAGTCTTTCCATATTTTACCACTGACTGTCAGGAAAGAACTTGGACCAGCACTTGGAAAGCTGAGGCAGGAGGATCAAGAGGTCAAGGCAGCTCGGGTCACCTGAAAGGAAAAAAACAACAAAAAAACCTCTGAGCAATAGATTGTACCCCCAAATATCCCAAAGTTTGTGGCCTGCGTTTTCATGGAGTCACAGACTTGGCCAAACTCCAAACATAAAGCCAAGCTTTTGGTCACACACCACCCCCCTCACTCCCTTTATTTTTCACGCTGGGAACCGAGCCTACATCCTTGCCTGTGCTTAAGCATGCACCTTACAACTGAGGTATGATCCCCAGCTACATATTGAAGAGTTTCATGGTAATAACCACAGGGAGCAACCTTTCGTAATGGAAAGGCAAAGCAGCCCAACTAGGCAGTCAATCCTCTCAGAAGTGAGACTGTTTTCTTCTTAGTTACTGGCTCTTTTCTTGAGCTCTATTACTTCAAATGTAATATATTTAAGGTACTTAAGTAAAAACTAAAATATAAATTATATTGAAGAAAATTAAATGTCATACTTAGGATTTGTTTCATCAAAGTATAAATGTTTAAACTTCCTTGAATAAAAATATATTGTCTTGAAATTACTTTTTAATTATCTTTTGAAATGTGTGTGTGAATGTATGCTACATATGTGTGGTGTTCCAAAAGAGCTGGTGTTACAGGTAGTGGTTGGTAAGCCATCTATCATGGGTGTTGAGAGGTGAACTCAGCTTTTTTTATTTTGTCTTTTTGAGACAGGGTCTCCCTTTAGTCCCGGCTGGCCTGGAGCTTGCTCTGTAGACCAGGCTGGCGTTGAACTCACAGAGATCCACCTGCTTCTGCCTCCCAAGTACTGGGATTAAGGGTGTGCCCCACCACACCCGGTCTAAGAAGGTTTTTATCCACAACGTGGGTGCTAGGAATGGACACCCCCCCGCCCCTGCAAGAGCAGTTGGCACTCTTAACTACTGAGCCATCTCTCCAGCCCAAACTCAGCTTTTTCTAAAAGAGCAGGAAATGGTCTTAAATTCTGAGCCATCTCTCCAGTCCTTTTTGTGTACTTGGGGATTGAATTCAAGGGATTGCTCATGCTAGGCAAACATTCTACCATTAACCATTAATATATATATATATATATATTTTTTTTTTTNTGTCTTTTTGAGACAAGGTCTCCCTGTAGCCCCACCTGTCCTGGAACTCACTCTGTAGACCAGGCTGGCCTTGAACTCACAAAGATCCGCCTGCCTCTGCCTATTGAGTGCTGGGATGCACCACCATGCCCAGCTTTCTTTTTTAAATATATTTTATGTGTATGAGTGTATTGCCTGCATGTGTGTGAGTGCACCCGTGTTGTACAATGCTCTTGGAGTCAGAAGAAGGTGTCAGGTTCCCCTAGAACTGAAGTTATGCTTCTTAGCCACCGTGTGGGTGCTGGGAATTGAACCTGGGTCCTCTGCAAAAGTAGCCAGTACTCTTAACCACTCATCCATCTCCCCAGCTCTGTTGCTTTAGCTCCCATGTGTATACAGCTCAGTCTCATCAGAACTGAAAATGCCACAGAGAGTACAAGGTCTTTGTACGCTATGTAGTTCCATTGGGTTCAAATGCCATGATTCTCCTGCCCCAGCCTTCTCTTTGTCATGTGTATGTCTGCACGTTCTTACGTGGTAGATGTGTGCCTGTGGAGGCTGGAGAACAACCTCAGGTATCATTCCTCAGGAACCATCCACTTTGTTTTTTCGTTTTGTGACCAGGTCCCCCACTTGCCTGGAACTCACTGCTGACCTTGAGTTTGTGATCCACTTCAGCCTCTTCTTGAGTGCCAGCATTCCAAGCATGGATTACCATGCCAGCTCCTGTCCCCCTTCTTCATATGGACACATTCTCTCAGTGCTCTCGCCCCAATCCTCCCTTTGAGACTGGGTCTCCCTGTAGCCCAGCTGGCCTGGAATTCAATATGCAGACTGGGGTGTCCTCAATCTCACAGAGGCCTGCCTCTGCCTCTGCCTCCTGAGAGCTGTGATTAAATATGTGGGCCAGCATGCCTAGCTTAGATGTCGCTATTGTTCATTTGTTGTTTTGAGATTTCTGGCTGGATTTTAATTTACTTTGTGGCTGAGGATGACTTTGAACTCTTGGTCCTTCTGCTGCTACTTCCCAATCTACCATCGGTCTCTATCTTTAACTTCATGATAAGTATTAAAGGAAATATGGCCTTCCTTGTCAGATTTCCACCAGCACCCTTGCTGTGGAGTGGTGGACATAGACGCTCACCCTGAACTGGCCTTCCCAAGTATCAGACTGCTGCTGGGATGCTCTGCACAGACAGTTATGTGAATGTTGCAATGGACAAGGCAGAAAAGAACAGTAGATAGGCTTGACTCACAGAGTTTCAGCTATGTGCATGCTGCTGCTTCTTCCCATCAGATGTCACCCACAAACACTAAGAAATAAGATTCGAAAGCCGGGCGGGGTGACACGCCTTTAATCCTAGCACTTGGGAAGCAGAGGCAGGCGGATTTTTGTGAGTTCAAGGCCAGCCTGGTCTACAGAGTGAGTTCTAGACAGCTATGGCTACAGGGAAACGCTGTCTCAAAAAGACAAAATAATAATAATAATAATAATAATAATAATAAGATTCAAAAGTGAAGACAGCAACTGCAAAGCATTAAACCAAGCATGGCCCTTTTGAACACACTGGTCTGTGCATGCATGGCTGGTGACGAAGGTGGCCTTGGGCGTAGGAGGATGTGGAGCAGATGTTGCTTGCCCACTGACCATATCCAACAGAGAGTACTTGTAACCAGGTGAGTGAGATCAGAAGGTGAAAGATTGGAGTGGAGCAGAGGGGATGGTGGTAGCTGCTAGTTCTGCAAATCTATCAGTTCTCTCCCGGCTGTTTACTAATTTCACCACTGAGGGAACATAGCCCGCAGCCTTGCTGTGGTCTCTCCAAGTGGGAACCTGAAAAGGTTGATTCTTTCCTCAGATGCTTTACTGCCACCTGTTGGAAGACTGCCATAGACTGCCATAATAATTATGCAAATTAATGAGTCTTGACTAACAGTACAGTCTGTAAAAGTGACCCTCAGGGACTCTGGGGTTAGAGGTACAAATGCTAACTTACAAGCTTAGCCATGTTTGAAGCCAAGCTAGGCTGCATGAGACCCTGTCACAAAAGAACAAACAATAGCACAGTGGTGAAAGGCTGAGGATGAGAACCGTAAGGAACAAACAAAAGAATCCTAAAACATTCAATCAGAAATTGTATATATTTGCTGGGCATGGTGGTACACGCATTTAATCCTAGCACTTGGGAGGCAGAGGCAGGCGGATCTTTGTGAGTTCAAGGCCAACCTGGTCTACAGAGAGAATTCCAGGACTGCTGGGGCTACAAGGAGACCCTGTCTCAAAAAGCCAAAAAATAAAAAATAAAAAGAAAAATTGTATATATTTTTATATTTTTTTATTTTAGTGAAATTTACCACTTTTTTAATTTTTTTAAAATTTTTATTTATTTCTGTATGTGTATGAATGTACTGTCTGCATGCAAGTCGGTGCACCCGTGTCGTGCAATGCTGCAGAGGTCAGAAGAGGGTTTTGGATTCCCCTGGAACTAGAGTTCTGGAATTGGAGTTTCAGACAGTTTTCGGCTGCCATGTGGGTGCTGGGGATCGAACCCGGGTCCTCTGTAAGAGCGGTCGGTGCTCTTAACCGCTAGGCCATCTCTCCAGCCCGAAATTTACCACTTTCAATGTATAGCTGCACCACCAGAATCAAGATCCATGGCAATTCTATTGCTCCTCAAGATCATTCAGAGCTCAGCTACAACTAAATATATCTTCCCTTTGGGATCTGGTCCAAGGGCCTTTCATTTCTCCCTCACTAGACCATCCGGCCTTTCCAGGAAGCTCTTGGCCCCAAGCTGATGGGAATAAGGAGGCCACTGTGTTCACAATCTAAGGGAAAAGGCCGGTTGCAGCACGCGTAAAGCCAGCTGCTCTGATTCTGAGAAGGCTTTTACTTCAGGGGAACATTTGGGAGGCCAGAGAGGAACAACCGTTCAGTCACTCTACTTGAAGTGCAAAGATGCTGCTACTCTGCGTTCCAGGTCTGACCATTTTACCCTATGTCAGCCTTCTCAGACTGACACACATGCACACATTTATACAAGTAAACACGTCTATATATATGTAAATACATGATCACTTGTACATCATAAAAATAAACTCAACATACACACCCACATTCATGTGATCACATGCTACTTTGGGGAAAGTTGTGACATTTGGGGACAATTATCAGCGTCTGTTCCTGTTGCTCAACCTCATCCTTCCTCATGCACCGGCAATGTTAGAAGTGGCCTGAGGCTGACTGATTTTTGGAGGCTTCTTTGTTACTGGAAGTTAGAGTGGTGCCTCTTAAGTATAAGAAGTGCCTGTTAAGTATAAAAATGGAGTGGATAGCACTTGGGAGGCAGAAGCAGGCGGATCTCTGTGAGTTCAAGGCCAGCCTGGCCTACAGAGTGAGTTCCAAGACAGCCAGAGCTACGGGGAAACCCTGTCTCAAAAAGACCAAAAAAAAAAAAGATCGAGTGAAGGGAGCTGGAGAGATTGCTCAGCAGTTAAGGGCCCCGACTGCTCTTGCAGAGGACCTGGGTTCAATTCCAAGCACCCACATGGCAGCTAAGAATGCATGCCTTTAATCCTAGCACTCAGGAGGCAGAGGCAGGCAGATCTCTGTGAGTTCAAGGCCAGCCTGGTTTACAAAGTGAGTTCCAGGCCAGCTGGGGCTGTAGGGGGACCCTGTCTCAAAAACAAAACAAAACAAAATGCAGTGGAGGCAGTTGTTGGATTGGGAAAGGAAACGAGATTTACTAATGCCCTTCAGGAATTAGCTGTCTTAGGAGAAAGGCCTCAAGACCATGACCGGACCATGAGAGAGAGAACATTAGAAAATAAATAGGGAGAGCTGGAGAGATGGCCTAGCAGTTAAGAGCACCGACTGCTCTTGCAGATAACCTGGGTTTGATTCCCAGCACCCACATGGCAGCTAAGAACCATCTTTAACTCCAGTTCCAGAGAAATCTGACATCCTCTTCTGACCTCTTCGGCATTGCACAACACGGGTACACAAACCTACATGCAGACACTGCATACACATAGAAAAAAAGAAATAAAATTTTAAAAATATATAAATAAATAGGGCCAGGTGTGGAGTACACGCCTTTAATCCCAGCCCTTGGGAGGCAGAAGCAAGAAGATCTCTGTGAAATCGAGGCTAGCCTGATCTACATAGTGAGTTCCAGGCCAGCTGGGGCTATAGGGAGGGAGAACTTGTCTTAAAAAAAAACAAAAAAACAAAACCACACCAAAAAAAAAAAAAAAAATGCAGTGTGGTGGCACACACCTGTGACCCCAGCACTCAGGAGGCAGAGGCGTGTAGATCTCTGTGAGTTCAAAGCCAGCCTGGTCTACATGGCAAGCTCCAAGCCAGCTTTGGGACTAACGGTCTCAAAAAAAAGACCAAAAAGAAAAAAAAAAGGAAAAAATAACAATAATAATAACAACAATGCAATAGGGCAAGCGGGGAGAGTTGGCTCGGTGGTTAAGAGCACTTCCTCCTTTTTTTTTTTTTTTTTTTTTTTTTNCCTCAAGATCATTCAGAGCTCAGCTACAACTAAATATATCTTCCCTTTGGGATCTGGTCCAAGGGCCTTTCATGTATCCTCCCTCCACTAGAATCTTCATTCTTTTCTCGTCAAGAAAGCCATCTCGGCGTCCCCCTTTAGGAAGCTCTTGGCCCCAAGCTGATGGGAATAAGGAGGCCACTGTGTTCACAATCTAAGGGAAAAGGCCGGTTGCAGCACGCGTAAAGCCAGCTGCTCTGATTCTGAGAAGGCTTTTACTTCAGGGGAACATTTGGGAGGCCAGAGAGGAACAACCGTTCAGTCACTCTACTTGAAGTGCAAAGATGCTGCTACTCCTCGCTTCCCCAGGTCTGACCATATTACTAATAACGTACCTATGGTCAGGCCTTCGTCAGAACCGACACACATGCACACGATTATACAGAGAAACCGTCTAATATATATAGTAAATAAAGTGATCACTTGTACAGCAATATAAAAATAAACTCAACATAGACAACCACACATCAGTGGATCACATGCTACTTTGGGGAAAGTGTGACATGTGTGGGGCAAGTTATCAGCGTCCTGGTTTTCGTGTTGCTCAACCTCATCCTTCCTCATGCACCGGCAATGTTAGAAGTGGCCTGAGGCTGACTGATTTTTGGAGGCTTCTTTGTTACTGGAAGTTAGAGTGGTGCCTCTTAAGTATAAGAAGTGCCTGTTAATATAAAAATGGTGTGGAATAGCACCTTGGAGGAAGAACAGGCGGACTCTGTGAGTTCAAGGCCAGCCTGGCCTACAGAGTGAGTTCCAGGACAAGCCCAGAGCTACGGGGAAACCCTGTCTCAAAAAAAGACCAAAAAAAAAAAAAGATTCGACGTGAAGGAGGACTGGAGAGATATTGCTCAGACAGGTTAAGGGCAGCCCCGACTGCTCTTTGCAGAGGAGGGCTGTCATCCAAGCACATACACAGCACTAAAATGCACTTAAAAAAAATTAAAAATCCTTACATCCTAGCCCCAGGAGGCAGAGGAGGGCAGATCTCTGTGAGTTCAGGCCAGCCTGGTTTAGCAAAAGTGAGTTCCAGGCCAGCTGTGGCTGTAGGGGGACCCTGTCTCCAAAACAAAACAAAACAAATGAGTGGGGCAGTTGTTGGATTGGGAAAGGAAACGAGATTTACTAATGCCCTTCAGGAATTAGCTGTCTTAGGAGAAAGGCCTCAAGACCATGACCGGACCATGAGAGAGAGAACATTAGAAAATAAATAGGGAGAGCTGGGAGATGGTCCTATGCAGTTAAGACAACCGACTGGCTCTTACAGAATAAACCTTGGTTTGATTCCCAGCAACCTCACATGGCAGCTAAGAACATCTTTAACTCCAGTTCCAGAGAAATCCTGACAGTACCCTCGTTCGACGTTCCTGACGTCTCGGCATTGCCACAACACGGGTACACAAACCTACAGAACTCTGCAGACACTGCATACACATGAGAAAAAAAGAAATAAAAATTTTAAAAAATATATAAATAAATAGGGGCCAGGTGTGAGTACACAGCCTTTAATAATCCAGCCCTTGGGGAGCAGAGGCAGAGAGAACTCTGTAGTCAAGAGCCCCTGGTGAAAGTCGAGGTCTAGCATCGTACACATAGTGAGTTTCCAGGCCCAGCTGGGGCTATAGGGAGGGAGATACCTTGTCTTAAAAAAAGAGGATCTTTTAAAAAAACAAAATACAAAACCACCACCAAAAAAAAAAAAAAAACAAAATCAGTGTTTGTGTGGTGGCACACACCCTGTGACCCCGCACACTCAGGAGGCAGAGGCGTTGTAGATCTCTGTGAGTTCAATAGACAAGCCAGGCCGCGGTCTACATTGGCAAGCGGTCCAAGTCCCAGCTTTGTGAACTGAAATCACGGACTCAATCAAATTCCTAGAAGACGCAAAAGAGAAGAAAAAAAAAAGGAAAAAATTAACAATAATAAATAACAAAAGTGACAATAGGGCAGAGCGGGTAGGGAGAGTTGGTGGTGTTTGGCCTCGTGACCCTCGCATGTTTAAGAGCACTATTTTGCAATGTCCACATACCATTTTATGTTGACTCTATTGTAGTCTTCAGGTTCTATCTCTTCTGAGTACATGTTTGTCTCTCTCTCTCCTTGTACTGACCTTCCTAGCAGATGTATAATGGGGGTGGGTAAAGCGGGGAACGTTCGGGAGCAAGCTCGACGTCTAGAGACCAGGCGGCCCGGGAACGCACAAAAGATTTTGTTCCGGCCGGCCTCGGCCTCCCCAACCGTGCATAGGAGTTAAAGGTCTGTGCCACCACACCATGAATTAAGAGCACTATCCCGCTGCTTTGAAGAGAACCCAGTTAGGTTTCCCACATTCATATGGGGTGCCTCAAACCACCTGCATGCCAAGCTTCAGGGAGCCCACCCAGGCCTCTGTTGCCCCACAGTGTACCATGTGCAGAATGCACAAACACACACTTTGTTTTTTTTTTTTGTCCTTTTTTGAAGGCAGGGTCTCTGTAGCACCCGCTGTCCCTGGGACATCACTATGGAGACCAGGCCTAGCCTTGACATCAGAAAGATTGCCTGCCTCTGCCTCCCAAGTGCTAAGGAATTAAAGGGTGTGCGCTACGCCAACACCCAGCAACAAATAATACAAATTTTAACCACCAACACATAAAAAAAAAAAATAAGGCAGGTGTGGTGGGTGCCACCTTTAATCCTAGCACTCAGGAAGCAGAGGCAAGGCAGAATTTCTGTTTAAAGTCAAAGGCCAGCTTTGTGTCACATAGATACTCCAGGCCAGATTGGGACTAAAGGGAGACCCTATCTCCAAAAAAAGACCAAAAAAAAATTTTTGTGTGTGTGATAAGGTTTCCCCATACCCACAGCTAGCCTAGAACTATTTTGACTGGGCTAGCCTCAATCTCACAGAGATCCCCATGACTTTGTCGTCCCAGTGCTGGGATTAAAGGGGTTATGTCACTAAGCCCATTTTGAAAAAAAAAAAAAAGAAATGAAATATCAGAAATGGCTTAACCAAGAGGCTTCCTTTTAAAATCTGATAAGGAGGGGCTAGAAAGAGAGCTTAGCAATTGAGAGCACTGGCTGCTCTTGTAGCAGCCCGGGGTTCAGTTCTCAGCACCCACATGATGGCTAATAGTCATTGGTAACTCCAGTTCCAGGGGATCTGAGCCCCTCTTCTGACCTCTGTAGGTATTGCATCACTTGGAACACTTACATACATGCAAGTAAAACGGAGCTACAGGGAGACCCTGTCTCAAAAAGACCAAGAAGAAGGAGGAGGAGGAGGAGGAGGAGGAGGAGGAGGAGGAGGAGGAAGAGGAGGAGGAAGAGGAGGAGGAGGAAGATTAGATCAAAGTAAGAGAGAAAGGGTTGCAAATACAGAGTCACCAGGAGAAGGATGGCAGGGGGAGCCCAAAAGAAGAGCCGAGCCTTCAGACAAGCCCTGGGAACAAAGCAAAATAACTGGGTTGATATATTTTCCTGGGGCTGGTGGGAAATTTCACACCACATAATTTAGTCTGAGATAACATATTTGAGAAAGACCATGGAGGAGCCAGGGCCTGGTTAGGATCATAAATCAGGAGCTGGCAAACCATAGCACCCCAAGGCTGCTCAACTCGTTCTTAGGGAGATAGCTGCAGGGGGCATGGCCTGGAGTTCAGTCCATTTAGGAAGCTTGTGTCATGGACAGACAAGATGAATGCTGTTTATAACCGAGGTGTTGGGGGCCAGTTAGACAGTGGGGTGTGGGAAAGTGAAATATAGGGGAAGTGTATATAGAATGGATCAGAGATGGCTGTGACTTATTGGGCCTAGTGACATGTGTCTGTAACCCTAACACTTCAGAGGCTGAACCCTAACACTTGAAGTTGAGGCTAGCCTGGGCTACCTATGATGAAACTCTGTCTCAAAACTCAAAACAATGCACTGGAGAAATGGCTCAGTGATCAAGAGCACTTACTGTTCTTCCAGAAGACCTGGATTTGATTCCCACAAGATGGCTCAAAACCTTTTGTAAGTCCCGTGCTAGGGGATCCAATGCCCTCTTCTGGCCTCTGTGGGCACTGCACACGTGTGGTGCACTTACTACATGCAGGCAAAACACTCATATAAATAAAATAAAAATAAAGATATTTATTTATTTATTTATTTATTTATTTATTTATTTATTTAGTCTTTTTGAGACAGGGTCTCCCTCTAGCCCCAGCTGGCCTGGAACTCATTCTGTAGACCAGGCTGGCCTTGAACTCACAGAGATCCCTTTGCCTCTGCCTCCCAAGTGCTGGGATTAAAGGCGTGAACCACACGCTTGGCATGGATGTTTTTCTTTTTTTTTTAAATTAATTAATTAATTTATTTATTTATTTATTTTTGTCTTTTCAAGACAAGGTCTCCCTATAGCCCCAGCTGTCCTGGAACTCACTCTGTAGACCAGGCTGGCCTTGAACTCACAAATATCTGCCTGCCTCTGCCTCCCAAGTGCTAGGATTAAAGGCATGCACCACCATGGTATGTGTATGAATGTACTGTCTGCATGTAGGTCTGTGCACCTGTGTCTCGAAATGCCTCAGAGGTCAGAAGAGGGTGTCGGATTCCCCTGGAATGGGATGGAATTAAAGACAGTTCTCCTCTACCATATGGGTGCTGGGGATTGAACCCTGGTACTCCACAAGAGCCATCGGTGCTCTCAACCACTAGGCCAATCTTACATGGACATGAGTGTACCATGTGCTTGCTGTGCCCACAGAGGCCAGAAGAGGGAGTTGGATCTCCTGGAATTGGAGTTAATGATAGTTGTTAACCACATGTGGGTACTGGGAACTGAACTCAGGTCCTCCGGGAGAGCAACCAGTGTTCTTAACTACTGAACTATCCTTCCAGCCTTCCCTGTTCAGTTTTTTTAAATGGAATCTCATATAGGGAAGGTTCGTCTCCAGTTTTAGAGGGAAGCCTTAAAATCTTGATCCTCCTGCCTCTACCTTCCAAGTTCTGGGATTAAAGGCATGTGCCACTACACCTGGTTTTATGTGGTGCTGGGGGTCAAACCCAGAGCTTTGTTCATGTTAAGTAAGCACTCAGTGAACTGAGGCACATCCCTAGTGTGCCCCCACCCCACCCCTGTCCCAGCCCTTATAGTTTTGAGCCAGGGTCTCAGTATGTAGCCCAGACTGGCTTTGAACATCCAATCTTCATGCATCCCCCTCCTGAGTGCTAGAATTATCTGCATAATTACAAAGTAAGTTGGAGGAGCTGGAGAGATGGCCTAGCGGTTAACAGCACCGACTGCTCTTGCAGAGGACCTGGGTTCGATCCCCAGCACCCACATAGTGGCTGAGAACCGTCTGAAACTCCAATTCCAGGAGAACTCCAGTTCCAGGGGAATCCGACACCCTCTTCTGACCTCCGAGGTATTGCACGACACAGGTGCACAGACCTGCATGCAGACAGTACATTCATACACATATAGAAAATTAAATTAAAAAATTAAAAAAAAAGTGAGTTGGATAAATTTATTTTTTGATTTTTTTTCCGTCATCAATATTATTGTTTAGCAATTGGCACTAAAAGTGAGGGAACTAGCTGGGCGTGGTGGCGCACACCTTTAATCCTAGCACTTGGGAGGCAGAGGCAGGCAGATCTTTGAGAGTTCAAGGCCAGCCTGGTTTACAGAGTGAGTTCCAGGACAGCTGGGGCTACAGGGAGACCCTGTCTTGAAAAGACAAAATAAAATAAAATAAAAGTAAGGGAACTTATACAATGTACACAAAATAATTTTTTTTATTTTTGGTGTTTTTGAGATAGGGTCTCCCTGTAGCCCCAGCTTGCCTGGAACTTGCTTTGTTGACCAGGCTGGCCTGGAATTCACAGAACTTTGCCTGCTTCTGCCTCCCAAGTGCTGGGATTAAAGGCGTGTGCCACCACACCCCGCCCCAAAATATTTTTTCACCAAAACATATTTAGTGACTCTGAATTTCATGTAAATGGAATTGTTCACACTATCAAAAGTTTGTTCATTTCTTCAGTTTCCTTTTCTTTTTTGGGGAGGGACAGGATTCCGTGTTGCCCAGGCTGGCCCAGAACCAGAACTAGCTATGTATTGGAGGCTAGCTTTGAACTGATCCTTCTGGCACCTCTCAAATTCTGGGATTATAGGTTTGGGCTATTGTGCCTAGGTTGCTTTTTTTTCACATAAATTTATTTTTATTATTTTTTATCAAATCTAGACCCGTGTCCCCCCCCATTCCCCCACACCACCAGAGCTCATGCATTCTGCCAAACATGCTTTTCATCTCTTTCTCAGTCTTTCTCAATGCTCTCCATGAGGAAGTTGACTGTTTTCAGCAGAAGTTCACTGTTTCAGTCAGTTCTTCAATGCAGTCCTTTCTGTTGTTGTTGTTGTTTCCAATACGCATCACTCCCAACTGCTTTGGACAAAAGCTCAAGGGGCCATGCACAAGAAATACAACTAGGTAACTGGCACTAGCATCCACAGATGAGGGATACCATTCGTCGTTTGTTTTTCTGGGACTGTTTCTTCACTCAGCATGATGTCCTCTAGTTCCAGCCATTTTCCGGCAAAGCTCATGATGTCGTCTTTCTTTACTGCTGCATAGAACTCCATTGTGTAGATGTACCACATTTTCTCTATCCACTCATTAGTTGAGGGGCATTTGGGTTGGTTCCAGCTCCTTGCTCTTGTGAAGAGAGCTGAAATAAACATGGCCGTGCATGTATCTCTGCAGTGGGGTGAGTCTTGAGGGTTTTTCAAGAAAGGGCTGCGCCTGTAGCCCAAGCTGTCCTGGAACCACTCTGTGGACCAGGCTGGCCTTGAACTCACAAAGAATCCGCCATGCCCTCTGCCTCCCAATGTCTAGGATTAAAGCGTAGCGCCACCACGCCTGGCAGTAACTAACTTTTGTATTCTTTAAAATTACCTGGTTCTTGGCTGGGCATGGTGGTGCACAACTTTAATCTCAGCACTCGGGAGGCAGAGGCAGCTGGATCTTTGTGAGTTCAAGGCCAGCCTGGTCTACAGAGTGAGTTCCAGCCCAGATGGGGCTACAGGGAGACCTTGTCTCAAAAAGACCAAAAAATAAACAATTACCTGGTTTTCTAAGAACATGGTTCCCCAGGTAGCTTATGCCTTTTGTCCTGTCCTGGCACTCTGGAGGCAGAAGCAGGTTGATCTTTGTGGGATAGAGGCCAACCTGGCCTACATAGAGAGTTTTAGGCCAGCTGAGGCTACAAGGAGACCCTGTCACAAAAATAAATAAAGCAACCTAGAGATCTCCCGAGACCAGGCTGAGGCGAGAGCACAGGCACAGGAGAAGCTCATTGCCAGGAACGCAAAGAAGGGAGAACCCAACCCCGGAAAACGGGGTCAGATATCCGCGTCACCGAACGTCTACCAACCCTATGGGAAGTTCCTACAGTGGATCCCCTTTAGGGAGGCCCGGGACACAATATCAGAAACCAATCAATTTGGGAACATTTTAAAAAACTATTAAGATATTAAAAGAACAAATCAAAGAACAAGAAAAGAGAATGAAGGAACTCAAGAAAGGACCTAGAGAGAGAGAAAATGACAAACACTCCGGAAGGAACTTGGGAACATTGAAAAATTATCCATGCTGAAAAAGATAAGGACACCAACCAGTGAACCAAAGAGANAAAATTTCCCCAAATAAAAAAAGACAAACCGAATACAAATACAAGAAGAACATAGAATGCCAAACAGACAAGATTAGAATAGAAACTCTCCACGCCACATCATAGTTTAAAATGCTAACACCCATAACAAAGACAAAATCCTTAAAGCCACAAGAAGGAAAAAAACAACAAGTGACCTATAAGGGGTGAACCTATCAGAATAACAGCTGATTTCTCAATGCAACTATGAAAGCAAGAAGAACCTGGAACACAGCATTCCCAGTGTTTTATAAAGGACAATTAGATGCCAACCCCAGGTTACATATACCCAGCAAAAATGTCGATATAATCAATTGTTAAGAGGAGAAAAAAAAACCTTCCATGACATAAAAAGGTTGAAAGAATATATGTTGGGAAAACCAACCCTTCAGAGAATACTTGAAGGCAATTCAAAGAACAGAAGAAAGGAGCACCATTTCCCCAGGAACTAGAAAGAGAAATCAATTAAAAGCATAACTGCAGAAGTAGAAACCTAACCCAAACCACAAATGATAACAAGCGCAAAGAAGCAAAAACAAAAACCTATCAGACATAACCTTAAATATTTAATTGGACCTTAATCCCACAATCAAAAGACACAGGACTGGGGAGATTGGATTAGGAAAACAGAATTGCAGGGGCTGGAGAGCATAGCTAGTGCGTAAGCGCACCTGACTACTCTTGCAGAGGACCCTCGGGTGTTCGGGTCCCCATCACCACATGGCTGGCTAAGTAACCTCGTTCAACTCCATCCCAGGGGAACTCCGCCACGACCTCTATCTGACCTCCGTGGCATTGCATACACGGGCGCAAACCTACGTGCAGATCAGTACATTATCACATAAAAAAATAAATAAAAAATTAAAAAAAAAAAAAAAGGAAAAAACAGAATCCATTTTTTTTTTTTTTTTCAAATATACTGTCTACAAGAAAACACATCTTAACCTTAAGGACCAGGGGGCACCACCTTAAAGATGAAAGGATTGGAAAAAATATTCCAAAGCAAATTGTACCAAAAAGGAAATCAGGTGTTGCTATTTTTAATATTCAGACAAACTAGACTTCAAAGTTAAAAGAAATCAGAAGAACAAATCAGAAGGCCATTTACATTTATCAAAAGGAACAATTGACCAAGGAAGATTTCACAATCATGAATATAGATGCCCCAAACTCTGGTGCACCCAAACTTTATAAAGACAATTCTCCAGGACCAACCAAGTCCACACACTTAATCCCAATTACACTAATAGTAGGGGACTCAATACCCCACTAAAATTCCTTTGTTTAGGTCAACAGGACAAAGAATAAACAAGAGACAGTTTCTGAACTGAACGACATGATACACCAAATGGACCTTCCAGACATCTACAGAATATTGCACCCTTGAATACAGAGAATACCACTTTTTCTACTCAGCAACCCATGGAAACATTCTCCAAAAATTCGACCATACACTTGGGACACAGAAGAAACCTCCAACAAATACAAAAAAAGATCTGAAATAATCCATCCTATCAGACCACAGTGCCATAAAACTCAACATCAACATAGGGACAAGCCCTACTGCCTTACAAGAACACATGGAGGACCTAAACAACACACTCTTGAATAATGAATGGGTCAAGGAAGAGATAAAGAAAGAAATTAAAAAGCATTCCATTCAACTGAATGACAATGACAATACAACACAACAAAACCTTATGTGGGATACTTTAAAAAGAGTCCTAAGAGGAAAGTTTATAGCCCTGGGTGGCCTACATTTAGAAAAAAAACAAAAGAGCACAAGTGAATGATCTAACACTACAGCTAAAAGCCCTTGAGAGGCAAACAACAGATGAACCCTTAAATGCAACAGACAGGAAGGAAATAGCAGAAACAATGAAATAGAAACAAAGAAAGCAATACAAAAAAAATCAATTGAATCCAAAAGTTTGGTTCTTTGAAAGAAATAAACAAGATAGACAGACCCATAGCCCAGCTAACCAAAAGACAAGAAGGGAAACAACTCCAAATCAATACAATCCGTGAATGAAAAGGGGAAATATCACAAACAGACCAAGGAAAAGATCCAAAAAAATCATATGGGAATATTTCAAGAAACCTATACTCTACCAAGTTTGAAAACCTAGAAGAAAGGATATTGAAATATCTGAAATCCTCGGGAATCACCACAAGCTCGGCCAAGAAGAGACCAGCAAACTGTTAAACAGACCAAACATATGAAGAAATAGAGGAGTTAGTAAGAAGTCCTCCCCCAACTACAAAAAGCCCAGGTCCAGAGTGTTTTTCCACGTCAGAAATTTACTATTAAACATTTCAAAAAGACCTACAACCATTATTACTGATACTTTTTAGTATACAATCGGGTGGAGAGATGGCCGTAGCGGTTGTTAAGAGCGCCCGACCGCTCTTACAGAGGACCCGGGTTCGATCCCCAGCACCCACCATAGCGGGAGCCCGAGAGGCCGTTCTGAAACATTCCAATTCCAGGGGAGAACTCCAGGCTCCAGTGGGAATCCGAGACCCTCTTCTGACACGTCCGCCGGCATTGCACGACACAGTTGTGCACAGACTGCATTGTAGACAGTACATTTATACCCATACAGAAATAAAATTTTAAAAAAAAAAAAAAAAAAGGAAATATACAATCAGAGGGAATTCTCCCAAATCCATTCTATGAAGCCAGCATCACTCTATTTACCAAAACCAGGCAAAGAAGTTCCAACTAAAAAGGATAATTATAGACCCATCTCCCTTAATGAACACAGATGCCAAAAATTCTAAAGAGGATACTGCGCCAAATCGCATACATCAAGAAGATCATTATGACCAATGGAATTTATACCAGAAATGCAGGGATGGTTTCAACATATGAAAATCAATTAAACAATCATCAAACAATAAATTGGAATCAAAGACAAAAAACCACACCATCATCTCAATTGATGCTGCGAAAAAGCCTTTGACAAAATCCAGCATCCCTTTCTGCTTTTCGTTCCTAGAAGTGAATGGATTGGAGGAATCATCCCTCAATGTAATCAAAGCCTTATACAGGAAACCCACAGCCGATATCATTCTAAAGGGGAATGACAGAAACATTCCCTTTTAAGGTTAGGAACTTGGCAAGGCTGTCCCCCTGTCCACACTCCTCTTCAATTATAGTGCTTGAAACACTAATTGACCTAAGAGCAATAAGGCAAGAAAAGGAAATTAAGGGCTACTAATTGGAAAAGAGGAAAGTTCAAGCTATCCCTATTTGCTGATGATATGGATTGCCTACTTAAGGATGCTAAAACTCACCAACAAAACCTCCTAGAAGATGATTCAACAACTTCACAAAGTGGCGGATTTACAAAATTAACCTTAAAAAATTTCAATGGCCTTTCTTTACATCAAGAACAAGCAACTGGAAAAGAATTAAAGAGGACCTTCCCACTCACAATTAGCCTCAAAAAACAATAAAATACCTAGGAACAAACCTAACCAAAGACCACCAAGATCTCTACAACAAAATTTTAAAACCTTTAAAGAAAGAAATTGAGAAGAAGAATTCAGAAGATGGAAGAAACCTCCTCATGTCATTGGACGGAAAATTAACCATTGTATAAAAATGTCCATTTTTTGGGGACTGGGAGAGGATGCGCGCCTAAGGTTCGGTTAAGAGCGAACCGATCGCTCTGTGCAGGGACCCGGGTTCGATCCCCAGCACCCACATGGCGGCTGAGAAACCGTCTGAAACTCCAATTCCAGGAGAGAACTCCAGCTTCCAGGGGGCATAGCGACGCCCACTTCTGACCTCGCAGGCATTTTGCACGACCACGGGTGTGCACAACTTGCATGCAGACATATACACAGAAATAAATAAAATTAAAAAAAAAAAAAAAAAAAAAAAGAGAGACTGAGAAGAAAAATGTCCCATTTTACCAAAACTCTTGTATAGTTTAAGCAATTCTCAATTCAAAATCTCCAAGAGTTTCTTCACAGGCTTGCGAAAAAAAGTCCTTAAATTTCATTTGGAAAAACAAAAGACCCGCCGGGGGTGGTGGCGCACGCCTTTAATCCTAGCACTGGGAGGCAGAGGCAGGTGGATCTTTGTTTGAGTCGGAAGGCCAGCCTGGTCTACAGAGTGAGTTCCAGTACAGCTGGGGCTACAGGGAGACCCTTGTCCGAAAAGGACCAAAAAAAAAAGAAAAAAGAGAAAAAAACACAAAGACCCCAAAATAGCCAAAAAAACCTGAGGGGAAAAAGAGCTACACAGGGGGATCTCTAAGATACCAGACTTCAAACTATACTACGGCTATAGTTCATAAAAACAGCCTGGTACTGGACCACAAAAACAGAACTGGTGACCAATGAAGAAAACTGAAGATCCCAAATCGTAGCACATACAATTTCAGCCATCTCGTATTTGACAGGGGCCAAGAAGCCACAATGGAGAAAAGACCGCATCTTTCAGCAACGTTGCTGTTGGCCAAATGGATCACCACTTGAAGAAGCATAAATTAAACCCTATCTCTCCACCCTGTAAAAAACTCAACTTCCAGGTGGATCGTAGACCTCTACGTTTGCAAACCCCAAACTCTGAAGGCAAAGAAAAAGTGGCAGCAGAACTACAGAAGATATAGCTGTAGGAACAAGACTTCCTAAATCAGAAGGCAGCTGCGCAAGAATTAAGATTCGACAATGTAACAAATGGGCCTCATTAAACTCAAAAGCTTCTGGTACATGCAAAAAGAAGACTATATCAAGAAGTGAAAGAAATCCCACAGAGGTAGGATGAGGAAACCTTCCACAGGCAGAATACATTGGCCAAATCTTTGATTTCCAGAAATTATAAACTACTCAAAAAAACAAAAGAAAGAAAAAAAAATGACTCACTCATATGTGGAGCAAAGACTGAACAAACTTCACAAGGTGAATTAAGCGGGCGTGGTGGCCCACGCCTTTAATCCTAGCACTTGGGGGCTGAAGGAAACTGGCCGAGCGACCTAGCGGTTAAGAGCGCCGACCGCCTTACAGAGGACCCGGTTTCGATTCCCCAGCAGCCCACAATGGCGGCCGAGAACCGTCTGAAAACTCCAATTCCAGGAGAACTCACAGTTCCATGGGAGTCCGCACGCCCTCTTCTGATTCCGCGGCATTGCACGGCCACTGAGCCTTGCACAAACTTGCGCAGACAGTACATTTCACACACTACAGAATTAAATAAAATTAATAAAAAGGGCTGGAGAGATGCGCCTAGCGGTTAGAGCGCCGGACCGCTCTTGCAGAGGACCCGCGGTCGAATCCCCAGCACCCACATGGCGGGCGCGAGCGCCGGTCTCGAAATTCCAATTCCAGGAGAACTCCAGGTTCCAGGGAATCCAAACCCTCTTCTGACCTCCTGCGGCTGCACGAACACGGGTGGCACAAACTTGCATGCAGTAGTAGATTCGTACACTACATAAATAAATTAAAATTAATTAAAAAAAATTTTTTTTTTTTGATTAATAAAAAAAAATCCTAGCACTTGGGAGGCAGAGGGCAGGGGATCTTTGTTGAGTTCAAGGCCAGCCTGGTCTACAGAGTGCGATTCCAGGACAGCTGGGGCTACAGGGAGACCCTGTCTTGAAAACGGCCCAAAAAAAAAAACCAAATGTGAGAATTAGAGATGTCTGAAGAAACACATCAAGATAATGTCTGGGTAACATCTACTAATCATTAAGGAAATGCAAATCAAAACCACTTTAAGATATCATCTCACTCCAATAAGACTGGCTAGGATCAAAAAAAAAAAAAAAAAATGATAGCAAGTGCTAGAGAGGTTGTGGAGGAAAAGGCGAACATCATCCACTGCTGGTGGGAATGTCAAACTTGTACAACCACTATGGAAAGCAGTGTGGAGAACCCCTTGGAAGACTTGGAATGAACTTGGCCACCTGACCCAGCCATACCACTCCTGGGCATGTACCAAAAAAAAAAAAAAAAAAGAAAAAAAAAAAAGTACTGTGCATGCAGACTGGGTATGTAGTTCAGGCGGTAGATTGTTTGCCAGGAAGCCCTGGGTTCCATTCCCAGTAACCCCTGTCTGTATTCCCAGCACGTAGTAGGTGGAGGCAGTCGGATCAGAAGTTCAAGGCCATCTTTGTCTACATAGTAAGTTTTAGGCTAGCTTGGGTGGCACAGGACCCTGTCAAAAAAAAATTTTTTTTGGAAGAAATTAGTACTGTGCTGTTTTTTACTCAGTACAAAACACCCTTGGGCTAATTTGTCTTGGAGCAGTAGGTGCAGCTTCCAGGAGTTGGTGCACCTTAAGTATAGTGGAGATGCTCTGATGTCAATCACTTCAGATAAATAATGTGGTTGAGGTGGCTGAGATTGACAAGCCACAGGTATGCTTCCTCCCCCCCTCCCTGCCCCGGGTCTTACAATACAACCCTGATTGGCCTGGAACTCACTATGTAGACCAGGCTAGCCTGGAACTCAGAGCTCCACCTGCCTCTGCCTCCAGAGTGCTGGGATTAAAGTTGTGCAGGACCTCAGTCCAACTAGTCACAGGCAGATTTAACAGCTAGTTTTTATTTTGTTTTGTTTTGTTTTTTGTGTTTTCGAGACAGGGTCTCCCTGTAGCCCCAGCTGGCCTGGAACTAGCTTTGTAGACCGGAGCTGGCCTTGAACTCACAATCTGCCTGCCTCTGCCTCCCGAATGCTAGGATTAAAGGGGAGCGCCACCACGCCTGGCCTACAGCTAGTTTAAAAACTTCCTCTCACGGCTGGAGAGATAGCCTAGAGGTTAAGAGCACCTACTGCTCTTGCAGAGGACCTGGGTTCGATCCCCAGCACCCACATGGCGGCTAAGAACCGTCTGTAACTCCAATTCCAGGAGAACTCCAGTTCCAGTGGGACCTTCTTCTGACCTCCACGTGCATTGCACAACACGGGCGCACAAACCTAGTGCAGACAGTACATTCATACACATACAAAAATAAATAAAATTAAAAAAAAAAAAAAACGCCTTCCTCTCTCTGTGGAGACCACTTACAGGCTGGATGAGTCAGATGATTCCATTCTGTGATTGGCCAAGGCTGACAACATTGTCCAAAAGAACTTCTGATCAGACTTGTTATAGATGCTGAGAAATCAAATAAATAAAATTCAGATGTAATAGAATTATCAATGTATATGGTAGAGAGAGAGGGGAACAAGTCTGAGGTTTTGGCATGGGAAGGCAGCATTATGGGAAGAAATCGGGAGTTTGATTAGGAACATAGTGACTCAGATCCCTTTTCCACTTCCAAATTGAAATGATAAGAAATCAGCTGGATATCCACATTTGGGGTTCTGGGCAGAACATATAAATGCATATATATGTATATATGTCCATGTGTGAGTGTGTGTGTTTGTGTGTGTATGTGTACACGGGTAGGTATAATTACTTTTCTACTGGTGTGACAAAACATTTGGACCAAAACCAACTCAGAGAGGAAAGGGTTTATTACATCGTACTTTTCCAAGTGACAGTCCATCCCCGAGGGAAGCCAAGGCAGGGGAACTTAAGCAGGGCAGGAACCCAAAGCAGGAACCCAAGCACAGCGCACAAAGGAAATCTGCTTCTCAGCTTGCTCCTTTGTCTCTGCTCAGCCTGCATTCACCCAGGACATCTCCTCAGGGATGGCACCACCCACAGTGGGCCAGACCTTCCCATATGACTCAACGAATATATATATATACATATATATATATACATC
>VZQC01006682.1:714741-760372 GCA_009823505.1 Rhizomys pruinosus | reverse complement strand
TTTTTTTTTTTTTTTTAGGGGCCATGTTAATCTTCTCTGTATCGTTCCAATTTTAGTATATGTGCTGCTGAAGCGAGCACAGGTCTTTAGTTTCTTACAATAAAGATGGTGTTTCATAGGTACTAAGTTTGAGACTTTGAGGTGATGTTGTTAGAATTCAATTCTAGGTACTGGAAGGGACCTGGGAAGAATATGAGGCCCAGAATTATAGGAGGGCCTGTGTTTCTTGACCGTTGGTTCAGTGTTTCTTTGATGACACTACACTGCATCACACTGTCCTGGTTGGAAGCCTTTAGAAAACTGTACATTGTTTCATGTGGTGATGCATCATGATACTCCCAGCACTTGGGAGGCATTGGCAGGAGGATTGTCCAAAGTTTGAAGCCAGCCTGGGCTACATAGTGAGATCCTGTGTCTGGTGTGGTGGCATAGGTCTTTAATCCTAGCAAGCAGGAGACAGAGGCAGTTTGAGTTTGAGGCCAGCCAAGACTAAATAGTGAGATCCTGTTTCAAAATAAAACTAACAAACAAAAAATGTTGAGAAAGGTTAAAAATAAGTTATTCTCAGTAAAAGAAACTCTTAAGGTGGAATAAACTATTGTGATTTTTTTTAATTTTACAAAATGTTTATTAATGAACTCTTGTAATTTTTATGCCATGCTATTGAATGCCTGTTAAATTGTGTCGACATTTGGTTTTGGAAAATAAAGGCAGCCTGTGTTGTATGCCTCTGACTCCACACTTGAGAGTCAGAGGTAGGAGATCAGGAGTTCAAGGTCATTCTCAGCTATATACACAGCACACACACACACACACACACACACACACACACACACACACACAAAGAAAAAAAGAAAGAAAAGAAAAAAAGAAAACGGCATGGGTTTTGGGATAAGGTATTTCCGTTTTGCTGTTGGCTGCGTTTGTGACTGGGGGCAAGTTAGATAATCAGCAAAAGAGCAGCCAACTAAAATGGTTTAATGAGCAGACCCTCAAGACTCTTAAGAAAAGTCCACCCTTTCATTACAAGAGAAATAGTTTTCTCATTATGAATATCTGTTAATTATCTGGCTTTTCAGAAAGCTAAAATTATATCCCTTTGCAAGCTTATTGGGAGAATAAAGAAAGGAGGGTGAATTGAATTGATGTGTAAGAAGGGCATTTTTTGTCTTTTAAAATGTGGTTGCAGTAGTGCAGTGCCAAGATGGTTTATCCAATAGCTGGCCCGTGTTATAATAGACACTGATTGAGGGATTTTTTTTCACCCTTCATTTCATTTCTGAGGGATTGATAGGGGAATCTGGATAACCCAGGGGGAATCTTTGAATACCGCAAAACAATACAAATAGCCCTGTGCAGTCCATGCTGAGAATTCTCTCTAGGGTGCATTTTTTCTTGTCAGCCTGCCTTATTTCTCCTAAACTGGTGATGTCATAGTCAATGAAACTATAGGAAGTTGTGAATTGCATTCAGATTGTTTAGGAGATACTGAGAAACCTGTGTTCTTTTCTCCAACCAAATTGAGTTGTATAACTAAATAGTTCCTTAACTCTCAAATAGTTCCTTAACTCAGCAAATTAAAGATGCTTAGCCAGGCCAGATGTGGTGGCACATTCCTATAATCCCAGGACCTGGGAGGTGGAGTTAGGAAGGTTGGAAGTTTAAGGTCATCCTTGTCTACATAGATGGTTTGAGGATATCCCTGGATAGACCCCCTCTCAAAAACAAGATCCCAATAAAAAACAAATCAAAGCAGGTGACCCCTAACCAAACAAGCAAACAAAACCAAACCAAAAAATGCTTCTAAGTAACTTCAGTACTTTGGAGGCTGGGCCAGAAAGATCATGAGTTGGAGGCCAGTCTGGGCTACAAACATTGTGAGAAACTACATCAAAAAGAAGAAAACCTAGCTGATGTGGTGGTGTTTTCCTTTAATCCCAGGCGGAGACAGGTGGATCTTTGTGACTGGTCTGCATAGTGAGTTTTGGACCAGCCAGGGTTACATAGTGTGAGACCTTGTCTCAAAACAAAACAAAACAAAAAATAAAACAAAAAAACCACAAACCAACCAGCCAACAAACAAAACCAAACTTCCACAATCTTTTTTCTTTACTTTTTTTTTTTTTTTGGTCTTTTCGAGACAGGGTCTCCCTGGAACTCACATTGTAGACCAGGCTGGCTTTGAACTCACAAAGATCCTCCTGCCTCTGCCTCCCAAGTGCTAGGATTAAAGGCATGCGCCACCACGCCCGGCTTTTTTCTTTACTTTTTTGACTTTGTTTATGTGTAAGAGTTTTTGCCTGTGTGTATGTAAGTGGACCAGTGTTGAGTAGTGCCAGTGGAGGCCAGAGGAGAGCATCAGGTCCCCTGGGCCATATTTGTTAGCCACTACGTGGGTGCTGGCAACTGAATCTGGGTACTCTGCAAGACCAGCTAGTGCTCTTAATTGCTGAACCATCTCTCTAGCCCTAGCCCCCAGAATCTTTTTTTTTTTTTTTTGGGTCTTTTTGAGACAGGGTCTCCCTTTTTAGTCCCAGCTAGCCTGGAGCTTACTCTGTTGACCAGGCTGGCCTTGAACTCAGAGATCTGCCTGCCTCTGCCTCCTGAGTGCTAGGATTAAAGGCGTGTGCCACCATGCCCAGCTTGAAATAATCTTTTAATATTGCCTTTTGATGAGAAACAAAATACTTCTAGGAAATCCAGAGCAGAGACCCTTGCAGGTCATAGTCCTTAAATGTGCTGGACTTTGAAATTAGAACTTTTTTTTTGTCTCCCGAGACAGGGTCTCCCTTTAGTCCCAGCTGTCCTGGAGCTTGCTATGTAGACCAGGCTGGCCTTGAACTCACAGAGATCCGGCTGCCTCTGCCTCCCAAGTGCTAGGATTAAAGGCCATGCAGAACTTTTTTTTTTTTTGGTCTTTTAGAGACAGGGTCTCCCTGTAGCCCCAGCTGGCCTGGAACTTGCTCTGTATAGACCAGGCTGACCTTGAAGAACTTTAATTTTTATGTGTATGAATGTTTTGCCTGCATGTATGTAAGTGCACCCATGTCATGCAATGCCCACAGAGGTCTGAAGAGGGCGTTGGATTCCCCTAGAACTGGAATTATTGATGGTTGTTAGCCGCCATGTGGGTGCTGGAAATCCAACCCAGGTCTTCTGTAAGAGCAGCCAGTGCTCTCAACTACTGAGCCATCTCTCCAGCCCCTAGTTTTGTTTTATTTTTGAAGATGAGGTGTTGCTATGTAGACCAGGCTGGCCAGGAACCCCCTGTGTAGATGGCCCAGGGTGGTCTTTCCAACTAGTGATTCTCCTGCCTCAGCCTCTTCAGTGCTAGATGTGAACAGCTGTTTCTAGCTGATCTGTTTTGATTAGAACCATCCTGGTATTTGTGATGTGGTATCTTGTGGTTTTAATTTTTTTTAATTTTATTATTTATTTATTTATTATTATTATTATTATTATTATGAGTAGTAGTAGTATTTTGTCTTTTTGAGACAGGGTCTCCCTGTAGCCCCAGCTGTCCTGAAACTCGCTCTGTAGACCAGGCTGGCCTTGAACTCACAAAGATCTGCCTGCCTCTGCCTCCCGAGTGCTAGGATTAAAGGTGTGTGCCACCATGCCAGGCATATAAATAGTTTTAAGACATCTTTTTAGGCTTGTTTTCCAGAGAATGTTGATCATTCATAAATAAAATAATTTTAATTGAACTGATATTCCCTCCTTTCACTGTATTAATAATGAATTTAGTAGGTTAAGAAATAACTTTTAGAAACCATTTTCTGTTCTCTGCAATTTTTACAGCAGTAATCATTTAAATATTATCGATGATGGAATGCCTACTTCTTGACCTCAGCTAAGCCTATTTNTTTTCTATGTGTATGAGTGTACTGTCTGCATGTAAGTTGGTGCACCCCTGTCGTGCAATGCTGCGGAGGTCAGAAGAGGGTGTCGGATTCCCTTGGAACTGGAATTAAAGACGGTTCTTAGCCACCATGTGGGTGCTGGGAATCGAACCTGGGTCCTCTGCAAGAGCAGTTGGTGTTCTTAACTAACTGCTGAGCCATCTCTCCAGCCCCTTGATTTATTTTTGATTGCTAAGGAAGGGTATTTTATTTAAAAAGAAATGAAGGCTGTCTCTCCTTAGAGAGGTGAAGTTGCTGTAAAAAGCTTGGGAGCTGGGTGTCGCAGCACGTGTTTGTAATTTTTTTTTTTTTTATTTAATTTATTTCTGTATGTGTATGAATGTATTGTCTGCATGCAAGTTTGTGCACCCGTGACGTGCAATGCCGCAGAGGTCAGAAGAGGGTCTTGGATTCCCCTGGAACTGGAGTTCTCCTGGAATTGGAGTTTCAGACGGCTCTCGGCCGACATGTGGGTGCTGGGGATCGGGTCCTCTGCAAGAGCGGTCGGCACTCTTAACTGCTAGGCTATCTCTCCAGCCCACGTGTTTGTAATCTTAGCTCTGGACTGGAGACAGAGACAGTACAGCTCAAGTTCCAGACCACTCTGGACTGTGTAAGAGAGACTCTCTCAGCAACATGTTACCCCCTCTAAAAAAAGCTTGATAAAGTGGCTAGGTATGTGCCTTGTAGAGCATTTGCCAATCATACATGAAACCTTGGGTTCAAGTCCCAGAAATGTGCCATCACAACAAAAAATATTAGATAGGCCAGTTTTAAATTGGAAGTCAATATGAATGAATCCTGTTTTGATCTTCTAGCATTCTGGTTGGTTCTGGGCAGATTCTCATTATCAGGCATCTGCCCTGGAGCCTAGATTACTGCAGGAAAGGAAGATCCTGATGGTTTATCTCAGGCCTCTGTCTGTGTGAAGTCAAGGCTGCTTTAGCTGGGGGAGATAGTTCCTAAGTTAGGTCATATGTTGTGTTTTCTTTTGTAAGGTAGAACAAGGAAGAAGTCTGGTGAAGGCCAGTATACAGGACATAATAATGGAGTAACCCACGACAATTTAAAACACATGCTGAATTTACTTGGAGAGCTGATAGTCCTGTAGTGTAAGAGAGTGCTACTTGACATTGTCAGGTGTGGAGGATTACAATGAAAATAAGTGGATTTTACTTTAATGACTTTGGGGCTGGGCTCTTCTTAGTAAGGAGGAAATCCTGAGTCAGTGTTTGGTGCTTAAATCAAATTCTATATTCTATTCAGTCCTTCCTTCCTAGGTTAAAAATAAAGTGGCTTTTTTTTTTTTTATTTTTTTTGTCTAAGGCCTCCTTTGGCAACATCCTTTTATAAGTTTATTTTTTGTCTTGTCTGGTAAAATGTGTACTTGGACTTAACTGGTTTAGCTCCTTGACTCCTTGACTGTTGTTTTTCCTGGATTGAAAATTGTCAGATTGTCTTAGAGATCTCTGAAGAACCTGAGTTTACACAAGAGAACCTATGCTTTGTTTTGGGTTCCTACTGGCTATGATACAGGAGCAAGGGAGGCTGCCTTGCCTTTTTGAGGCTGATGACTTATAGAATTCACTGATGAAACATGGAAACGTGGTCTGTCACCACTAGACTTAGGTTACTTCTTCAGAGTTATTAAATGAGACAGTTATTAGTCAAATGTCCATGTTCCATGTTGTCTGTGATTATTGATTTTAATTTCTTACTACATTTTTTTTTCTTTTTTGTATGTGTGGGTGTGCACCTGTCATGGTGTGGAGATCAGAGGACAGCTTGCTGGAGTTGGTTCTCTTCCACCATCTTAAGTTACTTGGTTAGAACTCAGGTCTTCAGGATTGGCACCCTTACCTACTGACTATCTCACTGGCCTGTCAATTTTAGTTTGGAGTGTTTGAGTCTATGAAGCCATAGAGTCCTGCCATGGTGGACAGTGAAGAGGATGTGCCAGATTTCAATCTATTTTCTTTCCTTCTTAATTTTTTTTTTTTTTTTTTGAGACAGGGTCTTCTTGTAGCCCAGGCTGGCCTGGAACTCACTCTCTACACAAGGCTAGCCTTGAACACACAGAGATCCGCCTGCCTCTGCCTCCCGAGTGCTAGGATTAAACGCATGAGCCACCATGCCCACCCAGCTTAAAGAGGCTCTTGGCTGCCATGTGGGTGCTGGGAATTGAACCTGGGTCCTCTGCAAGAGCAGTCAGAGCTCTTAAAGGCTGAGCCATCTCTCCAAGCCCTCAATCTATTTTCAATAAACAGAACCCCAGGAAATAAGGTAGTAAGAGATATAGTTCAGACAGTTGCATATCTCAGGTATACTTAGGGTATGTGCTTGGTTGTCATATATGGGCTTTTTTAACATGTGGCTTCCTGCAAAACTTTTTTTTCTTTAAATTCTTCATTAGTATGGTGGGTAGGTGTTAACTTTTCTCATCTCTGTTACAAAATTATAGATAAAAGCAACTTGAAGGATGGGAGGGAGGGAGGGTGGGTTTATTTTGGCTCACAGTTTGAGAGATGCAGTCCATCATGGCAGGAGAAATCTTTGTGCAGGCAGTGTGAGACAGCTGCAGCCAGGAAGCTGAGGGAGATGAAAGCTGGCGCTTGCTTCACTTTCTCCATTTTTATTCCGTCTGGAACCTTTGCTCCTGGGGTGGTGCCGCCTACACTTCAGGGTGGGTCTTCCTGCCTCAGTTAAACATGTCTGGAAACACCCTCACAGACATACAGCTCTGTGTGTCATAGGTGATTGTACAGTCAGTCAGTCAGTGACGGTTATCATAGTAGTCAGGTCACAATTTTGCTAGGTTGTCTGTGGTCTGCTGTATAGACATGACTAGCTTCTTAGCTAAAATGCTATTATGGAATGCTAAGCAGCTTAAGCAGTGAGGTCTGTGAAGGTTGCTGGCAGTGAGCATTCCTTGATTTCTAAGTGCAAAACATGGTGTGCATTCATTTATTTTGGTTGAAGAAACAAAAAAATCTCAAGAACTAGAAGTTAAAGAGTCTCGTCATCACTTTTGACAGGTGGTGATTAATATTTGTAAATGACCATATAGTTTTGGAATGCATTTCTAAACCGTTTTGAAATTTTTTCAGGTCCATTGCAAGTAAAATTTTCTGTCCAGTGTTACCCAGCAAGTTAGAATTGTTGGAAACCTAGTCTTCTTTCTGTTGTTTCATTATTTATATGATTTTACTTTTTTTTTTTTTTTTGATCTTTTTGAGACAGGGTCTCCCTGTAGCCCCAACTGTCCTGGAACTCACTCTGTAGACCAAGCTGGCCTTGAACTCACAAAGATCCACCTGTCTCTGCCTCCCGAGTGCTAGCATTAAAGGCGTGCGCCACCACACCTGGCTATATGGTTTTACTTTTTAACTAAATTTTTAAAAAAATTAAAGATGATGGGCTGGAGAGATGGCCTAGCGGTTAAGAGCGCCGATTGCTCTTACAGAGGACCCGGGTTCGATCCCCAGCACCCACATGGCGGCCGAGAGCCGTCTGAAACTCCAATTCCAGGAGAACTCCAGTTCCAGGGGAATCCGAGACCCTCTTCTGACCTCCGCGGCATTGCACGACACGGGTGCACAGACCTGCATGCAGACAGTACATTGATACACATATAGAAATAAAAAAAAAAATTAAAGATGGATAGCATTAGACTAGTGACTTCATCATTGAATCACAGTGTTTAGAATGGTGTGTTATGATTTTCAGTTCAGTCTCCAGCTCATTCTTGTGTAGAGGTGCTGTGTCAGGAGAGGAGCTACACTGTGTTTCCTGAGTTGTAGTCGAGGCTGGTTGTTGTTTTTTCTTTTCTGCCCACTCTTTTATCATTTCTGGAAATCTTTTTCTTAGATCAAAAACTAAGTAGGACTTTGGTTCTAAGAAGAGTTTCTCTTTCTGTACTTTGAGGGTGTTTTAGACTTTTTGTATGTGGTCTATTTTCTTTGAAGAGGAGGAAAAGAACAAGATTTGCATCTGCTCAGATGTCCTTGTAGTCTTTGGTGTGGTCTGTCGTTCTCATCTTCTGTGTTGGTACTTGAGGGTTTGCCTCTGATTTCTAATTAACTGTGCTTCTGAAATGAAAGGATATGGAAAACAACCAGAAAGTCTTAAGGGTATTTAGGTCATGAAAACCGGAGGAAATGACTTAGAAATAAAAACAGCAGGCCAGGGTTCATAAGACAGTAAGTAGATAAACTCAATATATAGCAAATTATATCATAGTTGTTATAATCCATAACAGTTAACATTAGCAGGGCGTGATAGCAAATGTAATTCTTATGGATTATAATCCCAGCCCTGGAGGCAGAGGCAGGAGGATCTCTGAGTTCAAGGCCAGCCTGGTCTACATAGTGAGTTCCAGGACAGCTGGAGCTACAGGGAGACCCTGTCTCAAAAATAAAAATAAAATAAAATAAAATAAGAAAGCTCATCGTGGTGGCGCATGCCTTTAATCCTAGCACTTGGGAGGCAAGTGGCTCTCTGTGAGTTCAAGGCCAGCCTGGTCTACAGAGCGAGCTCCAGGCCAGCTGGAACTAAAAGGGAGACCCTGTCTCAAAAATACCAAAAAGAGATGGTCTAGAGGTTAAGAGCTGGTTGCTCTTGCAGAGGACCCAGGTTCCATTCCCAGAACCCACATGGCAGCTAACAACTGTCCATAACTCCAGTTCTAGAAGATCTGACTCCCTCTTCTGGCCTCTGTGGGCATTGCCCAATGCAGGTACACTTACATGCAGGCAAAACACTCATATGCATTAAAAAATAATAATAGAGTACTTCCAGAGGATTCAGCTCCTACTGTTCACATCAGATGAGAATCTGATGGCCTCTTCCACAGGCATTGCTTGCATGTGGCACACATAGATACAAGTGGACACACCACACAGCTGGGCATGGTAGCACATACCTTTAATCCCAGCACTTGGGAGGCAGAGGCAGGTGGATCTGTGAGTTCAAGGTTAGTTAGCTAGGACAACTGGGGTTACAAGGAGACTGTCTCAAAAGACAAAAAGAAAAAAAGCTCAAACATAACAAACAAACAAAACCTCTCCCCCAAAGAAATGGATACACATACACACTGATAGAAGTAATTAAAAAAAAATTTTTTTTCCAGGCTGGCTTCGAACTCCAGGTCCTCCTGCCTCTGCCTCTTTCAGCAAATCCTACACCATCACCAGCTAAATTTTTTGTTTTATGTATATGAATGCTTTACCTGCATGTATATAAGTACTTGTGTCATGCAGTGCCTGGAGAGGACAGAGGTGTTGGATTCCCTGCAACTGTAGTTACTGATGCTTGTCAGTTCTCAGGTGGGTGCTGAGAATTGAACCTGGGTCCTCTGCAAGAGCCCTGTGGAGATGCTCTGAATCACTTAACTGTCTCTCCAGACCTGAATGGTTCTTTCTTGATCAGGTTGTCATCTCTAATTCCCTTTTCTTTGTAATTAAAACAATTTAAAATTTATTTATTTATTTATTTATTTATTTATTTTTGGTCTTTTTGAGACAGGGTCCCCCTGTAGCTCTGGCTGTCCTGGAACTCACTCTGTAGACCAGGCTGGCCTTGAACTCAGAGAGATCCACCTGCCTCTGCCTCCCAAGTGCTAGGATTAAAGATGTGCCCAACCACGCCTGGCCTTTTTTTTTTTATGTGTATGAATGTACTGTCTGCATGTAGGTGTGTGCACCCGGGTCATGCAATGCCGCGGAGGTCAGAAGAGGGCGTCGGATTCCCCTGGAACTGGAGTTCTCCTGGAATTGGAGTTGAAGACAGTTCTCAGCCGCCATGTGGGTGCTGGGGTTCGAACCCGGGTCCTCTGCAAGAGCAGTCGGCGCTCTTAACCGCTAAGCCAGCCCCCAAACAGTTTTAATTTATTAGCCAGGTGTGGTGGTGTGCTGGGGGAGGCACAGGCAGGAGGATCTCCTTTAGTTCAAGGCCAGCTTGGTCTACATAGTGGATTCCAGAGAGACCCTGTCTCAAAAAAAATTTTTTTTATGTGTGTGAATATATTGCCTGCATCTGCGTAAGTGCACCCATGCTGTGAAATGCCCTAGGAGTTCAGAAGAGGGCATCTGATCCCTTGGAACTGGAGTTACAGACCATAGTTACCTGCATGTGGGTGCTAGAAGCAGAACCTGGGTCCTCTTTAAAATCAGCCATTCCTTTTTTTTGGTGTTTTGAGACAAGGTCTCCCTGTAGCCCCAGCTGACCTGGAACTCACTCTGTAGACCAGGCTGGCCTTGAACACACAGAGATCACCCTTCCTCTGCCTCCCTAGTGCTGGGATTAAAGGCGTGCTCCACCACACCTGGCTCCACCCAGTACTCTTAACCATTGCCATCTGTCCAGCCCTCTTTGTAAATTTTAAAAGATGACCTTGTAACATTGATTAATGTTATTTAAAAAACTTTTATTTTATGTGTCTTGATTATTTTGCCTGCATGTATGTAAGTACACCTGGGTCCTGCAGTGCTTGTAGTCGCCAGAAGAAGGCGTCAGATCTCAGCAACTGGAGTTACAGATGGTTGTTAGCTGCTTGTGGGTGCTTGGGAACAAAACCTAGGTCCTTTGCAAGATCAGCCAGCACCCTTAACTTCTGAGCCAACTTTTCAGCCCCCGTGGTACTTTTTATTGTGTATTTATTTATTTATTTTTTTTTTGAGGGGGGTTGTTTGAGACATGCTCTCCTTGTAGCTACTGCTGCCCTGGAACTCACAGCTCCACCTGGCTCTGCTCTTCCAGGAGCTGGGATTATAGGTGTATGCTATGTCTGTGTTATATTTTTTAATTTAATTTAAATTTAGGTAAGTTAAGTGTCCTTTTTTTTACTTCTACTCTTCATTTGACCTATTTAATATTTTGGGGGTCACTAAGATGTCTCAGCAGGTAAAGGTGCTTTTTTTTGGGGGGGGTCTTTTTGAGATAGGGTCTTCCTGTAGGCCCCAGCGGTCCTGGAACTCACTCTGGAGACCAGGCTGGCCTTGAACTCACAAAGATCTGCCTGTCTCTGCCCCCCCCCCCCACCCCCAGTGCTAGATTAAAGGCGTGTGCCATCCATGCCAGGCAGGCCTAATGACATGAGTTTGATCCCGGGACCCCATGATGCAAGGAGGGAAGTAACTGCCAAAAAGATAGACCTAATGTATACACCAACCCAACAGCACGACACACACACCCACACTCACTCACACACACAAAAACAAAAAAAATTTTTTAAGTTTAATTTTTCCTGATTATAAAATCCTGATCATTATAAAAGTTCAAACATTGCAGAACTATATTATAAATTTCTCTTGACCTAGAGTCAGCTAGACAGAGTTCTTTACTTGTTAGAAGACGGTGCTTTATATAGTTGGTGCTTGATGAAGATTTGTTGTATTAATTATGGAAAGATAGTGGCTGCCTTTCAGATTTTAGCTATGTTTTTCTGATATAAGGTATAACACTTAACTTTTTGGACCGTAATTAGCTAAACTTCAAACTTTCCTAAGTGCTGAGAAAAGACTGAGAAGTCTGTGGGAGGAGTAGCAAGAACTGTAGTTATAGTCCTCAAATTCCCAGAAGTCTGAAGGCCGGAACCAAACTTGTAACTAAAGTGTTGATGGGGAGAACATTTTGTTTTAGAGTCTGATTATTCCTAATTTATACATTAAATTTTTGTGACCTGACTGAAACAGTGAACTTCTGCTTCTGCTCAAAAAGTCAACTTCCACATGAGGAGAAATTTGAAAAGACTGAGAAAGAGATGAAAAGCATGTTTGGTCGAATGCATGAGTCTGGTGGGGTTGTGGGGACAAAAACGGGTCTAGATTTGATAAAAAAAAATTAGAAAAAAAAATTTGTAATAGCTCAGACAAACAATTCGTTTGTTTTTTTTGACACATGGTCTCCCCTGTACCCCCAGCTGGCCTATAGCATGCTATGTAGACTCTGGGCTGGGCTCAGAAGTTCAGAAATCTGGCCTGTCTCATGTCTCCAAAATGCTGGGATTAAAGGCATGTTGCCAGCATGCCTTCTTATATTTGTTTTTTTTTTTTTTTTGAGACAGGGTCTGCCTCTGTAGCCAGGATATACTCTCAGCTCTCTGTCCTCCTGTTTTTGTTTTTTGGCCTCCCATATTCTGAGTTTACCAGCAAGGGTTAACGAGGCCTGGTGTTTTATTTTTTTATTTATTTTTTATGTGGTAATGAATACTGTCTGCATGTAGGTGTGGGCACCCGTATCTTACAAATACCATCAGATGTCAGAAGAGGGTGTTGGATTCCCCCTGGAACGGGAGTTAAAGATGTTTCTTTAAGCCACCTTGGGTGCTGGGGATCGAACCTTGGTCCTCTGCAAGAGCAGGTCGGTGCTCTTAACAAACCACTGACCCATCGCTCCAGCCCACACAAAAAACAAAAACGTAAAAATATTTTATTTGTTTTATTTTGAATGTGTATGAGTATATTGCTGCACGTAAGTACCAGACCCCGATATAGGTCAAATGAATGATAGAGTCAGAAGAGTGCATCAGATTCCTCTGGAATTTGAGTAATGGACGGTGTGAGCTCCTTGTGGGTGCTGAGAATTAAAACCAGTCCTCTGCAATAGCAGCCAGTGCTCTAACTGGTGAGCCACTTCTCCACCCTCATGTGTGCTACTTTAAGAGAATACACAGACAGTTAATTTGTAAGTGCAGGTTTATTACAGCTCTGAGGTTGGGGAGGCCTGGCTCAAGGTGGAAGTTTTTAGTTTGGAGGATGGCTTTTGTGCTGCACCCTCACAGGACAGCAGGGCAAGCTAGCTAATGCTCAGTAAAGCCTCTTTTATCATGGTGTTGATCCGCATTAGAAGAGAGCCTCGGCCCAATTAACACTTTTTTTTTAGTCTTTTTTGAAAAGGGTCTCCTGTTAGCCCCAGTGGGCCTGGAAATCTCACTAGTGTAGACCATGCTGGCCTTTGAACTCACAGAAATCCACCTCTCTCTGGCTCCTGAGTGCTAAGATTAAAGCGGTGCTGCACACCTGGCCTTTTTTTTTTAAAAAAGTATCTCATGTTAGTCCATGCGGCCTTTTAAGTTGCTTTGGGGTGACCTTGAACTTCCTGATCGCTCTTGCTATCGGTCCCAAGAGCCTGTGATTCATAATCATCGCGTATAGTTTAGTTCTTTTTTTTTTTAAATAGTTCCAGTTTCTTTTTTTTTTTTTTTTTGTTTTTTTTTTTTTTTTTTTTTTTGGGTGTTTTGAGACAAAGGGTCTCCCTGTAGCCTCAGCTGTCCTGGAACTCAACTCGGTAGACCAGCTGGGGCCTTGAACTCACAAGAGATCCGCCTGCCTCGCTCCCAAGTGCTAGGATTAAAGTTGCGCCACCACACCCGCCATAGTTTCCAGTTCTTAATACTGTCATATTGGCAGATTTGTAATTTTGGAGAGGACACAGTGAACCATAGCAGAAATACAACAAATGTCTAAAGTATCCGGTGCTGAAAACGGTCAGTCAATTTGCCACGGTGTGTGAATCTCTGAATCAACTGTTACAACACATCTGAAGCTTACGAGAAATGTAAGTTTCAGTTCTGTGACCCATCTCATGTTGTGTATCTATCACTACCCACCTCCCCGACTTTTGTTTTGAGATAGAGCATTGTGTTTTTAACCAGTTTACCTTTGGAGGGAATTGCTGTGTTTACCTGTTGAACAGCTGGAATTACAGATGTGTGCCTCTGGATCTGGCTAGGTCCTGTTTTTTGCCTTTAGAAGAAAATCTGGGAGGAGGGGGTGAAGTCTAAACCATTTTATCAAGTTTTCTAATCTTCAGTGGATGGAATACTAAAGGTTGAGAGCAGAGCATCCCCCCCCCCCCCACAAAAAAAAAAAACCCCCTTTTTTTTTTTTTGCAGTGGTTAGGGATTGAAACCGGGGCTTTACGCATAGGCAAGCACTGCCACTGAGATCTATCTATCCCACAGTCTAGTCTTGGCTACAGTAAGGAAATTGAAGTTCCACATGACACAGCTGCAAATTCTTCAGCTTCATCTGGGATTAAAGGAGGCAACTAATCACTGTGAGGGGGCTCCATGCAGCTGTTGTCAGGAAGGGGCGCCATGTTGATGGAACAGCAAGAAATTCAGCAACATGGCTTACCAATCAGGCCCTCAAGCAGCCTACAGTTTAGCAGTAGTTTATGCCTTACAAAATTTACTACAGAGAAGGGGCTAGAGAGATGGCTAGAGAGATGTTAAGAACGTTTAAATGCTCCTGCCAGAGGACCTAGGTTCGGTCCCAGCAACCATATCAGCTCGCAACCACCTGTATCTTCGGTTCCAGGGCAATCTAATGCCCTCGTCCATGGGCACCCACATGCATGTGGTACAATAAAATCATGCAGGCACACACACAAATACACAAGAATAAAAAACTGGAAAAAAAAGTTTATTAAAAATTTACTACAGCTACACATGGTGTGACATCCCTTTAATTTCAGTACTCCTAAGGGCAAAGGCAGGAGGATCTCTCTGAGGTTTCAAGGCTAGGCCCTAGCTGCTCTTGGTGTGACACTGAACAAAAATACAGTCTTTCTGATTTATTCATTAATTCTGTAGTAAATCTGCAGAAACACCCATATGCCTATGTATTAAATAATAGACTTTGAGGGTTGGAATAAAAAAGGACCTTAACATATGAAATAACATTTCTCTGTCTTTCAAAATAAAATGACTAAGTGGATGGAGGGTACAGGCAGGAGGATCATGAAGTTAAGGAAATCCGTGCTCAAGGTCAGCCTTGGCTTCTGATACACTTTGAAAGTCCTGGTCTATGGAGAAAAGACAAGCCAAAAACTCATTGAAGGTTTTTTTTTTTTTTTTTTTTTTTGGTCTTTTTTTGAGGACAGGGTCTTCCTAAAGCCCCAGCTGTCTGGAACTCACTCTGAAGACCCGGCTAGCCGATGAACTCACAGAGATCCACCCTAACCTCTGGTTCTTCCAGAGGTGCTGGGATTACAGTCCTGGGCCACCATGCCTGGCTCATTGAGGGATTGAGGTTTTTGTTTTTTTTTTGTTTTTTGTTTTAAGAAGCCAATGTTGTAGTGAAGCTTCTGCATTTCATACAAAATTTTTCAAATAAAATCTAGACCTGTCCCCCCCCTTGCCCCCATCCCCCAGAGCCTATGCATCTGCCCACAACATGTTTTTCATCGTTTTCTTAGTCCCAAAGTTCTCGATGCTTTACTGTTTCGAGCAGTAGTTCACTGTTTTCAGTCAGTCTTGGACTTTGTTGTGTTGTTTTGGTAGTCCTTCCAAGAATACACACATATGCCACAATATCAGAAGGTGTTTAAAGCTTTTTTTATTCACTTTATTTATTTATTTAATTATTTTTGTCTTTTTTGAGACAAGGGTCTCCCTGTAGGCTCCCGCTGTCCCTGGAACTCACTTTGTAGACCAGGTTGGGCCTTGAACTCACAGAAATCCACGCTGCCTCTGCTCCCAAGTGCTAGGATTAAAGGTGTGTGCCCACCACACGGCCATCCAGCATTATTTATTTTAGCACCATTTATTTTTAGAGTTAGGAAGTTTGGTATATGCATGAAGGATATCTGTTGGTGTAATTTTAGAGTCATATAAGATCCCGATGGAATGCAGAAAAAAATAGTTTGTCATGACATGTCTAACCACAGTATTTATTTTATGGGAGTGCTTCTTAGTATTTCCTTTTTTAAAATTATTAATTTTTTTTTGTTTTTGTTTTTTTTTTTTTCGAGACAGGGTCTCCCTGTTCCGCCAGTTGTCCGGGAACTCACTATCACTCTGTAGTCCAGGCTGGCACTGAACTCAGAAAGATCCACCTGCCTTCTGCCTCCCAAGTGCTAAGATTAAAGGGCATGAGGCCATCATACCTGCATGTTTTTATTTTTTTATTTTTAATTATTTATGTGTAGACTGGATACTTTGGTGTCAACGTTGAAAACACCCTGGGTTGGGGGGGCCTCAGTTGGGGAATTGGTCCATTGGATTGGCCTGTGGCCACATCTGTGGTGAATTGTCCTTGATTTTTGAGCAGTGACAGTATAAGAAGGCAGGGGCTGGGCAGGAGCCAGAGCAGCAAGCCAGTAGAGAGCAAGCCGGTGAACATCACTCCTCCATGGCCGGTGCTTCACCCTGCCTCCCAGGTTTCCTGCCTCCAGGGTTTCCTGCCCGGAGTTTGTCTGCCTATGGCTCGCCTAAGTGGATGAATCTTGACCTGGGAGATGTTAAGCTGAATAAACCCTTTCCTTCCTCCCAAGTTGGGTGTTGGTCAGAGTGTTTTGTCACAGGAAGGGAAGACAAACGAGGACCAGTGTATAATGACTGTACCACTGCATGTGGTTTGTGTACCCATGTCCATTGCAATGCAGAAGAGGGTGTCGGATTCCCCTGGAACTGGAGTTCTCGGGAATTGGAGTTACAAACGGGTCTCAGCCGCCATGTGGGTAACTGCAAGATCGGAACACTCTGGGGTCCTCAGCTGCAAGAGCAGTCCATGCTCTTAAACCGGATAAGGCTTATCTCCCTAACCCCATGTTTTTTTTATTTTTTATGTGTATGAATGTACTGGTCTGCATGTAGGTTTGTGTACCTGTGTCTTGCGATGCCTCAGAGGTCAGAATACAGTGTTTATTTCCCCCTTGAACTGGAGTTAAAATGTTCTTAGCTGGCCAGGCGTGGTGGGGGCACGCCTTTAATTCTAAGCACTGGGAGGCAGAGGCAGGTGGATCTTTGTGAGTTCACGGCCAGCCGGTCTACGAGTGAGTTCCAGGACAGCTGGGACTACAGGGAACCTGCTCAAAAAGACCAAAAAACCCCCCCCCAAAACCAAAAGATGGTTCTTAGCTGCCATGGTGGGTGCTGGGAGATTGAAACCCAGTCCTCTGCAAAGAGCAGATTTTTGTGCTCTTAATGGCTTGAGCCATCTCTCCAGCCCCCCAAGCATTTTCTTTTTTAAAAAAAAAATTTTTTTAAAAGTTTTTTTGTTTTTTTTTTTTTTTTTTTTTTTGCATGTAGGTCTGTGCACGCTTGTCGTACAATGCCGTGGAGGGCAGAAGAGGGTTTGGATTCCCCGGGAAGGGAGTTAAAGACGTTCCTTAGCTGGCCATGTGGGGTGCTGGGAGTGGAACACTGGTCCTGCAAGAAGCAGGTGGCACTCATTAACCACTGAGCCATCTTTTCCACCCTCAAGCATTTTTCTAAAATATATTATAAAGTAAGTAAAGTATTAGGCTGGTGTAACTTAGCCTTGCTGGATGCTTAACGACCCGCATAATTAATAATGTCCATACTTATTTGGCTGAGGTCTTAAGGGATAACTTTGGTTTTTGCCCTCAGAGGACAACTAGGAAGTCCCAGGGGACTATTAATTGGGGCATCTCTTGAAATTCCCTGCAAATGTGAGTCACCATCCTTCCTGTGCANAAGAGGAATTTTAACACACTTAGTAACCTTTTACGCAATGTCTCCTTAACCTAATAGCCTTAAAATTATATACTTAGTGTGCAGAGTAGAAACAATTTAAAAAGGAAATGGGAAAGTTTCATATTGATCTGATTCCCCAATTATGGTCAGGCGCATATTTTTTCCTGCAATTTTCTGAAGCCTGCATTAGAGGTGTGCAGTGGATAGTATGGTTTCCAGGTTATTCCTTCCTTTATCTTGCAACAGCTAAAGAAGTTTGAACTCAGAACAAGTTATAATGTTATAATTCAGGAATTATTTTCTGAACACACACACACACACAGGAGGGGGAAGGGGACAGAGAGATACAAGTATCTACTATTTTCCATGTTTATAGCACACAAGTGAATCCCTTGAAATAAAGCTGAAAACTAAATATGGGGTTGAAATGAAGTTCAGTTTCAGAAAGGAGTGGAGATTAGAGATTTCTTGGACATTGTGTAAACTCTGTAAGAAACTGCCCTCTGAGATAAAGCAGATGAACCAGAAATGAGCTTGAAAGCAGAGGTTTGTCAGTGGGAGGACCGAGAGCCACTGGCTGAGAGGAGACTGGCCGAATGAGGAGGGTGAAGCACTTTACGGCTTATGTTAGGGAGTCCGCTAAGTAAATAATATGCACAGACTTGGAAAAAGTAATGGTACATGGCCATGAGAGTTTGCAGAAGGAAACTCAACCTCCTCTCTTAGCCACATGACTTCAACAATGCTGTTCAGTGACCATCTAGACTCTGTGGACACAGTGGCAATCCTGTGAGAGCACGCTCAGCTGAAGAACACCTGCGAATTTCTTGTAGTTGTTCAATTTAAACTGAGCTTAATTGTTTCCTGGGCTTATCTGAAGTCTACAAAGTGGTGACCATTCACCTTGGAAGAAAACAATATAGGAAGGAAAAAAAACAAAAGAGAATTCTCATATCCTATAAATTGAATTAAGTTAAAATTGAAAAGATAGGAAAATACTGATTGATATTAAAATAGGAGAATGTTGAAAAAAGGAAAGCAAGCATCTGCTTTTTGCTGTTTTTTTTTGAGACAGGGTCTTGCTCTGTAGTCCAGGATATACTCTCAGCTCTCTGTCCTCCTGTTTTGGCCTCCAGAGTTCTGAGTTTACCAGCAGGGTTTACGAGGCCTGGTTTTTTATTTTTTATTTATTTTTTATGTGTATGAATGTACTGTCTGCATGTAGGTGTGGGCACCCGTATCTTACAATACCTCAGATGTCAGAAGAGGGTGTTGGATTCCCCTGGAACTGGAGTTAAAGATGGTTCTTAGCCACCTTGTGGGTGCTGGGGATCGAACCTGGGTCCTCTGCAAGAGCAGTCGGTGCTCTTAACCACTGAGCCATCTCTCCAGCCCCCACAAAAAACAAAACTTTAAAAATATTTTATTTGTTTTATTTTATGTGTATGAGTATATTGCCTGCATGTAAGTACACCCGTATAGTGCAATGACTGTAGAGTCAGAAGAGGGCATCAGATTCTCTGGAATTTGGAGGTATGGACAGTTGTTAGCCACCTTGTGGGTGCTGAGAATTCAACCCAGGTCCTCTGCAATAGCAGCCAGTGCTCTTAACTGGTGAGCTATCTCTCCAACCCTCATTTGTGCTACTTTAAGAGAATACACAGACAGTTAATTTGTAAGTGCAGGTTTATTACAGCTCTGAGGTTGGGGAGGCCTGGCTCAAGGTGGAAGTTTTTAGTTTGGAGGATGGCTTTTGTGCTGCACCCTCACAGGACAGCAGGGCAAGCTAGCTAATGCTCAGTAAAGCCTCTTTTATCATGGTGTTGATCCCATTAAGAAGAGAGCTCCTGGCCCAATTACACTTTTTTTTAGTCTTTTTGAAACAGGGTCTCCCTGTAGCCCCAGTGGGCCTGGAACTCACTATGTAGACTAGGCTGGCTTTGAACTCACAGAAATCCACCTCTCTCTGGCTCCTGAGTGCTAGGATTAAAGCTGTGCTGCCACACCTGGCCTTTTTTTTTTTTTAAAGAGATGATCTCATGTAGTCCATGCTGGCCTTTAAGTTGCTTTGGTGACCTTGAACTTCTGATCCTCTTGCTATCTCCCAAGAGCCTGTGATTCCTAATCATCTCTTAATAGTTTTAGTTCTTTTTTTTTTTAAATATATTTTATTTATTTATTTATGTGTATGAAAGTACTGTCTGCATGTAGGTCTGTGCACCCGTGTCATGCAATGCCTCGGAGGTCAGAAGAGGGTGTCGGATTCCCCTGGAACTGGAGTTCTCCTGGAATTGGAGTTGAAGACGTTTCTCAGTCGCCATGTGGGTGCTGGGGATCGAACCCGGGTCCTCTGCAAGAGCAGTCGGTGCTCTTAACCGCTAGGCCATCTCTTCAGCCCCAGTTTTAGTTCTTTTTTTTTTTTAATTTTTTGGTCTTTTTGAGACAGGGTCTCCCTGTAGCCACAGCTGTCCTGGAACTCACTCTGTAGACCAGGCTGGCCTTGAACTCACAAAGATCCGCCTGCCTCTGCCTCCCAAGTGCTAGGATTAAAGGTGTGCGCCACCACACCCGGCCATAGTTCCAGTTCTTAATACTGTCATATTGGCAGATTTGTAATTTTGGAGAGGACACAGTGAACCATAGCAGAAATACAACAAATGTCTAAAGTATCCTGTGCTGAACGGTCAGTCATTTGCCACTGTGTGTGATCTCTGAATCACTGTTAACAACAGCATCTGAGAGCTTACTAGAAATGTAAGTTTCAGTTCTGTGACCCATCTCATGTTGTGTATCTATCACTACCCACCTCCCCGACTTTTGTTTTGAGATAGGAGCATTTGTTTCCCAGGTTACCTTTGGAGAGATTGCTGTGTTTACCTGTTGAACAGCTGGAATTACAGATGTGTGCCTCTGGATCTGGCTAGGTCCTGTTTTTTGCCTTTAGAAGAAAATCTGGGAGGAGGGGGTGAAGTCTAGAAACCAGTTTTATCAAGTTTTCTAATCTTCAGTGGATGGAATACTAAAGGTTGAGAGCAGAGCATCCCCCCCCCCCTTTTTTTTTTTGCAGTGTTAGGGATTGAACCCAGGGCTTTACGCATAGGCAAGCACTGCCACTGAGATCTATCTATCCCACAGTCTAGTCTTGGCTACAGTAAGGAAATTGAAGTTCCACATGACACAGCTGCAAATTCTTCAGCTTCATCTGGGATTAAAGGAGGCAACTAATCACTGTGAGGGGGCTCCATGCAGCTGTTGTCAGGAAGGGCGCCATATTAATGGCACAGCAAGAAATTCAGCAACATGGCTTACCAATCAGGCCCTCAAGCAGCCTACAGTTTAGCAGTAGTTTATGCCTTACAAAATTTACTACAGAGAAGGGGCTAGAGAGATGTTAAGAACGTTTAAATGCTCCTGCAGAGGACCTAGGTTCGGTTCCCAGCACCCATATCAGCTCGCAACCACCTGTATCTTCGGTTCCAGGGCATCTAATGCCCTCGTCCATGGGCACCCACATGCATGTGGTACAATAAAATCATGCAGGCACACACAATACACAAGAATAAAAACTGAAAAAAGTTTATTAAAAATTTACTACAGCTACACATGGTGTGACATCCCTTTAATTTCAGTACTCTAGAGGCCAGAGGCAGGAGGATCTCTCTGAGTTCAAGGCTAGGCCCTAGCTGCTCTTGGTGTGACACTGAACAAAAATACAGTCTTTCTGATTTATTCATTAATTCTGTAGTAAATCTGCAGAAACACCCATATGCCTATGTATTAAATAATAGACTTTGAGGGTTGGAATAAAAAAGGACCTTAACATATGAAATAACATTTCTCTGTCTTTCAAAATAAAATGACTAAGTGGATGGAGGTACAGGCAGGAGGATCTGAAGTTCAAGGAGATCCTTGCTCAAGGTCATCCTTGGCTTCTTATCAACTTTGAAGTTCCTGGTCTATGGGAGAAAGAACAAGCCAAAAAACTCCATTGAAGGTTTTTTTTTTTTTTTTTTTTTTTTTTTTTTTTGAGACAGGGTCTTCCTAAAGCCCCAGCTGTCCTGGAACTCACTCTGTAGACCAGGCTAGCCTTGAACTCACAGAGATCCACCTACCTCTGCTTCCAGAGTGCTGGGATTACAGTCCTGGGCCACCATGCCTGGCTCCATTGAGGATTGAGGTTTTTTTTTGTTTTGTTTTTTGTTTTAAGCCAATGTTTTATTGAAGCTCTGCATTTCATACAAAATTTCATTACAAATCAAATCTAGACCTGTCCCCCCCCTTGCCCCCATCCCACCAGAGCTCATGCATTCTGCCAAACATGTTTTTCATCTTTTTCTTAGTCTCAAAATTCTCGATGCAGTTTACTGTTTCGAGCAGTAGTTCACTGTTTCAGTCAGTTCTTTGACTTTGTTGTTGTTGTTGTTGTTATTCCTTCCAAAATACACACATATGCCACATATATCATAGGTTTTAGCTTTATTTATTCATTTATTTATTTATTTTATTATTTTTGTCTTTTTGAGACAGGGTCTCCCTGTAGCTCCCGCTGTCCTGGAACTCACTTTGTAGACCAGGTTGGCCTTGAACTCACAGAAATCCACCTGCCTCTGCCTCCCAAGTGCTAGGATTAAAGGTGTGTGCCACCACGCCAGGCCTAGCATTATTTATTTTAGCACCATTTATTTTTAGAGTTAGGAAGTTTTGGTATATTGATGAAGGATATGTATGTGTATTTTAGAGTAATATAAGATCAAAGGAATGCAGAAAAAAACTAGTTTGTCATGACATGTCTAACCACAGTATTTATTTTATGGGAGTGCTTCTTAGTATTTCTTTTTTAAATTAATTAATTTTTTTTGTTTTTGTTTTTTCGAGACAGGGTCTCCCTGTAGCCCCAGTTGTCCTGGAACTCACTCTGTAGTCCAGGCTGGCCTTGAACTCAGAAAGATCCACCTGCTTCTGCCTCCCAAGTGCTAAGATTAAAGGCATGTGCCATCATACCTGCAAATTTTTTTATTTTTATTTTTAATTATTTATGTGTATGAGCTGGATAGCTTTGGTGTCAACTTGACACACCTGGGTTGAGGGAGCCTCGATTGGGCAATTGGCTCCATTGGATTGGCCTGTGGCCACATCTGTGGTGTATTGTCTTGATTGTTGAGCAGTGACAGTATAAGAAGGCAGGCTGGGCATGAGCCAGAGCAGCAAGCCAGTAGAGAGCAAGCCAGTGAACATCACTCCTCCATGGCCTGTGCTTCAGCTCCTGCCTCCAGGTTCCTGCCTCCAGGTTCCTGCCCTGAGTTCCTGCCTTGAGCTCCCTAAGTGATGATCTGTGACCTGGGAGATGTAAGCTGAATAAACCCTTTCCTCCCCAAGTTGGTGTTGGTCAGAGTGTTTTGTCACAGTAATGGAAAGACAAACTAGGACAGTGTATGAATGTACTGTCTGCATGTAGGTTTGTGTACCCATGTCATGCAATGCAGAAGAGGGTGTCGGATTCCCCTGGAACTGGAGTTCTCGTGGAATTGGAGTTACAGACGGTTCTCAGCCGCCATGTGGGTACTGCAGATCGGAACCTGGGTCCTCTGCAAGAGCAGTCCATGCTCTTAACCGCTAAGCTATCTCCGTAACCCCAATTTTTTTATTTTTTATGTGTATGAATGTACTGTCTGCATGTAGGTTTGTGCACCTACATAGCACAGTGCTGCGGAGGTCAGAAGAGGGCATCGGATTCCCCTGGAACTGGAGTTAAAGATGGTTCTTAGCTGGCCAGGCGTGGTGGGGCACGCCTTTAATTCTAGCACTTGGGAGGCAGAGGCAGGTGGATCTTTGTGAGTTCACGGCCAGCCTGGTCTACAGAGTGAGTTCCAGGACAGCTGGGACTACAGGGAGACCCTGACTCAAAAAGACCAAAAAACCCCCCCCAAAACAAAAAGATGGTTCTTAGCTGCCATGTGGGTGCTGGGAATTGAACCCAGGTCCTCTGCAAGAGCAGTTGGTGCTCTTAACTGCTGAGCCATCTCTCCAGCCCCCCAAGCATTTTCTTTTTTTAAAATTTTTTAAAATTTATTTTGAATGTGTATGAATGTACTGTTTGCATGTAGGTCAGTGCACCCGTGTGTCGTACAATGCCGTGGAGGTCAGAAGAGGGTCTTGGATTCCCCTGGAACTGGAGTTAAAGACGGTTCTTAGCTGCCATGTGGGTGCTGGGGATTGAACCCTGGTCGTCTGCAAGAGCAGTTGGCACTCTTAACCACTGAGCCATCTTTCCAACCCTCAAAGCATTTTCTAAAATATTATAAAGTAGTTAAAAGTATTAGGCTGGTGTAACTTAGCCTTTGTGGATGCTTAACGACCATATTTAATGCCTATACCAATTTGGCTGAGGGTCTTAAGGGATAACTTTGTTTCTTGCCGTCAGAGGTCAACTATGTCCCAGGGGACTATGCATGGGGGCATCTCTTGAAATGTCCTGCAAATGTGAGTCACCAGTCTTCCTGTGCAGGGAGGTCTTGGAGATCCACTAATCGGACTTCAGCCAGTGTTCAGTCTATAAAGAGGAAAGTCTACTCATGCTTCAAAAAGGGAAGCCTGGTCTAGTAAGATCTGACTTTGGCCTGGTGTGGTGGGGAACGCCTTTAATCCTAGCATTTGGGAGGCAGAGGTAGGTGGATCTTTGTGAGTTCAAGGCCAGCCTGGTCTACAGAGTGAGTTCCAGGACAGCTGGGGCTACAGGGAGACCCTGTCTTGAACAGACAAAAAAAAAAAATCTGACTTTGTCTTCGAGTGGATGGAACTGGTGATTGAAAAGCCAAAAGGAACAAGGGCCCCCCCCCAAAAAAAAACCCCGAGTGACCCCTGAAGACCAGATCCTCAACTGACCTTGAGAAAACAAAAACCTTTGTTAATCTGTGGCTAAACATTTTGGACTTAAGCTCCAAAAGGAGAGTATAACCAGAAAGAAATAGTCAGTGCTGAGAAACTGTACTTCAGGATAAAACGTACGGGAGATTTAGTAAAAAGCCCCCCCCACGCCCGCCCCAAAAGAGAAAGGAATCACTATAAAACATAACACAGGTTTTTGTCCTGTCTTGCTGTTCAGTGTGCATAGCTACCCTGTTGCTGCCACTGCTTTTTGCACATCCTTCAAAGACATATGGTTGGAACACACAGCTTTGTCAAGCCTTCCAATATGGACTGAGAAGACATATCACTTTTCTCCAAGAATCCTCCAAACCTTCGTGCCAGAGTTTGGATGCTTAGAATCCAACTTGTGGATCTGAGCTACTACTGGTATTTCCACTCTCTTTTTTTTTTTAATTGTTTTTATTTTTTATTTTTATTTTTGTTTTCCACTTCTTCGATATTAGACTGCCTATTGTTGGACTGCCCAGGCTGTCTTCATGGAGACCCAGTACAGGAGATCAACAGATGCACATTAGCGCTGGTGACTCTTTGGTGACCATGTTTCCAAATCTCAGTGTGGAGCGCAAAGGGCAGAACCTTGGGCTTTGCCAGGAGGAGCTTCAACAATGAGGGGGGTTTTTTTTGTTTTTTTTTTTTTTGAGGTTTTTTTTTTTTTTTTTTTTTGTCTCAGCTGGCCTAGAGCTCACTGTGTAGACCAGGCTGGCCTTGAACTCACAAAGATCCACCTGCCTCTGCCTCTCTAGTGCTGGGATTAAAGGCGTGCACCACCACGCCCAGCCTATTGATCATAGTTTAAGACAGATCCTATTTAAACAACTTGAAGGGATTTTAATTTCAAATTATGACAGATATTTGTAGGGAACATCTTTTTTTATTAGTTTATTTTTATTTTATATGTATGAGTGTTTTGCCTGCATATATGTAAATACACTTATTCATACAGTGTTTGGAGAAGCCAGAAGAGGGTATCAGATCCTCTGGAACTGACTGAAGGCTATTGATTTCTGAGCCTTCTCTCCAGCACCAAGTAATAGCTCTATTGTTTACTTTTGAGTAGCCCTGGCTGGCCTTGAACTGACAGAGATCCACCTGCTGGGATTAAAGGCGTGTAATGCCATACCCAGTAGGTAACATCTTTTTTTGGTGATTTTTTTTTTCACTTTTTATTGATGCTTTGTGTATTTCATACATCATTTTCCAAATCAGTTTAGGCATATTTCCCTTTCTCTTCCCCCCACCCCACCCCATCCCAGATCATGCATTCTGCCATAACTGTCCTGCATCTTTCTCTGTTTTTTTTTCATTTATTTAACATTAAGTAATAATTTATGACTACAAGCATCCTTCATGTAAAACCAATTTGCAAGCAGTTGTGCTCAAACCCACACAGTCCATGGGTCCCAACATCCAGTGAGCGGGGTGGGGGCGGGCTTGTATGTTCAGTCAAGTTGATCAAATGAGTGTCCAGACTATATTGCTATAGTTTCACCTTTCACCCCACTTGCAGCCCTTACATTTTTTTTTTTTAATTTCGGTATGTGTATCAATGTACTGTCTGCATGCAGGTTTGTGCACCCGTGTCGTGCAATGCCGTGGAGGTCAGAAGAGGCTCTCGGCCGCCATGTGGGTGCTGGGGATCGAACCCCGGTCCTCTGTAAGAGCGGTCGGCACTCTTAACCGCTAGGCCATCTCTCCAGCCCACATTTTTTTTTTTTTTCCGAGACAAAGTCTCACTGTATACCTTGGGCTGGGCTTGAAATTGAAGTAATCCTTGCCAGGTGTGGCGGCACACACCTTTAATCCTAGCACTCAGGAGCCAGACAGTACATTCATACACATAAAAAGTAAATAAAATTTGGGGCTGGAGAGATGGCCTAGTGGTTAAGAGCGCTGACTGCTCTTGCAGAGGACCCAGGTTCGATCCCCAGCACCCACATGGCAGCTGAGAACCATCTTTAACTCCAGTTCCAGGGGAATTGGAGACCCTCTTCTGACCTCCGAGGCATTGCACGACACGGGTGCACAAACCTGCATGCAGACAGTACGTTCATACACATACAAGAATAAATAAAATTAAATAAAATTAAAAAAAATTAAAAATATTTTTATATATTTTTGGTGGGGTTCTTTGTGAGATAAGGTCTCCCTGTAGCCCCAGCTGTCCTGGAAAGGGGGGAACGCACAGATTCATCTGCCTCTGCCTCTGCACTCCTGGTATGCTAGGATTAAAAATTGTTTCCGGGGCTGTGAGAGATGGCTTAGTTAGGGTTAAAGCACACCGAGCCTCAAAGGACGACTCTTTGCAGACCCGGTTATGCCCCACCGTCACGCCCATGTTGTGCTAAGAATCTTAAAAGAAAAAGTAAGCTTTTGAAGAGAAAAGTAAGAGACCAGTAAGTGATTCATAGAATAAAACTTGAGCACTCCTTTAATCTTAGCACTGGGGAGGGAGAGACAAACGTATCTCTGAGTTCAAGTCCAGTCTGGTCTACAGAGTGAGTTCCAGGCCAGCTGGGGCTATAGGGAGGCCTTGTCACCAAAAAAGATGTTACCTACTGGGTATGGTATTACACACTATTTATTTATTTATTTATTTATTTTAATTTATTTATTATTTTATTTAATTTAATTTATGTATTTTGACAGGGTCCCTCCCCCCTGTAGCCCAGCTGGCCTGGAACTCACTCGTAAACAGGCTGGGATATGCGTGTTACACCACATTTATTTATTTATTTATTTTTATTAGACATGGTCTCCCTGTAGCCCCATTGGCCTGGACTCACTAACGTAGACCAGGCTGGGGTATGGCAATTACCACATTATTTATGTATTTATTTTATTTTATGTTTGAGACAGGGTCTCCCTGTAGCCCCAGCTGGCCTGGAACCACTCGTAGACCGAGGCTGGCCTTGACGTCACAGATCCACCTGCTCTGCCTCCCAAGTGCAAATTAAAGGTGTGTACCACCACACCCACTGGCATTAACACCCTTAATCTCCGCCATTAGGGAGAGCAACCACATGCCTGGCTAGCACTCAGGGTCTCCCTTTTAGGTCCTGCTGACCTGAACCGACGGTCTGTAGACCAGGCTGGCTTTGAGCTCACAGAGATCTGCCTGCCTCTGCCTCCTGGGTTTAAAGGCAGGCCACCATACCTGGCCTGCAATTTTTTTCCTCTTTTTGAGAGTGTCTCCCTTAGCCCCGGGCTTGCCTAAACTCTCTGATGTAGACCTTTTTTTTTTTTTTTTTTTTTTACAAATATCTTTGTATACTAATTTTTGCATGGTTGTGAGCATCTTTTTGTAGTATTAATTGGCTGAAATTGGGCTTTATTTCTAAAAAATTTTATAACATATTTTTCAGTTTTTTATAGATATTGTTGAATTCTCCTCAATGCTGACCAGTTTAGACTTTGACCAACGTGGGAAATTTCAGTTCTAACCACTAACAAAAGTTTTACTGCAGGGGCTGAGGATGGCGAGTCGGGTGGTGGGGTTAGAGCACTGCTGCTCTTGCAAGGACCCGCTAGGTTAGTTTCCAGTACCCACAAGGTGGCTAACAACCAAACCATCTGTAACTTCAGTTCCAGGGGATCCGCTGCCATCTGCTGATCTCCTGGGTGCATTGCATTACAACGCACCTACATACCCTAAGGGAAAGTAAAAAAACAATTACTGCCCTACCATAACTATTAGTGGCTTAAATACCGATATATCTCAATTGCTTGTTCTTCTTACGGAGGATCGAAGGGTTCTTCCTGGACAAACTGTCAGCCCATGAAAGAAACAGCCAGAAATGAATCAGATCCAGTCCAACGGCTCCAAAGAGTGGACTGGTTTTACCTCTCATCCACGTGTCCCCTTTTCTAAGCCTAGGGAACAACCTCGGAAGAGGGGGCGGGGTAGAATGTAAGGGCTGACGATTGGGGTGAATGGTGAAAACTACAGCAATGTAGTCTGGACACATCATTTGATTCAACTTGATTGAACAAACAACCTTTCACCCCCCCCACTGATGGTGGGGCTGTAGGTGTTTGGGCACAACCCCTGCAGATAGGTTTTGTGCATGAGGGATGCTTTTACTCATGGATTATCACTTATACTAAAAATGAAAAAAAAAAAAACTGGAGAAAAGATGCAGGACAGTTATGGCAGACATGCATGATTCTGGGATGGGGGTGGGGGTGGGGGGAAAGGGAGAGGGAAAATAAGCCTGAATCTGAATGGAAAAAATGTGTGAATGCACAAGCATACAATAAAAAAACTAATTTAAAAAAAAATTATTCTTTTTTTTTTTTTTTTTTTTTTTTTTTAATCTATGAGGGTTTGCCTATATGTATGTTTATGTGTACCATGTATGTCCTGGTGTCTGTGGAGTCCAGAAGCGAGTTTTGGATCTGAAACTGGAGTCATAGGTGGTTGAGAGCCTCCTGCTGTTTGTGCTGGGAACCAAACCAAATTCTCTGTAAAAGGAGTATGTGCTTTTAGCCAGGCATGGTGGTGCACAACTGTAGCTGCAGCACTTGGGAGGCAGAGGCAGGGCAGTCTCAAATTGAGCCAACCTGGTTCTACAAAGTGATTCCAGGAAGCTGTGGGACTCACAGGGAGCACCCTGGTCCGGACTCAAAAAGACCCCCCCCCAAAAAAAGTTGGCAATTTAACACCACGAGCTATACTCTAGGCCTCAAAATGTTTTTATTTAATTTAATTTTTTTTTTTGTTTTTCGAGACAGGGTCCGCCTGTAGCCCCACGCTGTCCTGGACCTCACTCTGTATACCAGGCTGGCCTTGACACACAAAGATCCCTCCTGGCTGCCTGCTCGCAAGCTGCTAGGATTAAAGGCGTTGTGCACACCACACCTGGCTTAGAATCCTGTTTTTTTAAATTTGTGTATTGTGATGTTATGCTTGTACGTATTGGTAAGTGCTCCCATGTCTTGGCAATGCCCACAGAGGTCCAGATTTGGAATCCCCTGGGAACTTGGGTTGTTAGCCCCCATGTGTGTGCTAGGACTGGATCTGGTCCCTCGCAAGAGCAGTTCATGCTGTTTAACCAATTGAGCTCTCGATCCAGGCCTGGCTTCGAATTCTCGATATGTTCTAGATTAGTCTTTGTTATACGTATTGAAATATCTTGTAATCTGTGCATTACTTTCTGTTCTCTTGATGGTGACTTGAAAGAACAAAAGTCTTAGATTGTGTTCTCTCTTTATATGTAGTGGTATTTTGTGTCCTTCCTATTGCAGGATCATGAACATACTCTGTATTTTCTTCTAAAGGCCCATATTGTTTTACCTTTTATATTTAGATGTGTAATTCAGAGCTAACCACTTTATTTTTTTTTTTTATTTTTAAATTTTATTTTTTATTTCTATATGTGGTTTTTATGAATGTACTGTCTGCATGCAGGTTGTGCACCAAACTGTCCGTGCAATGCCGAGGAGGTCAGAAGGGGTGTGCGGATTCCCCTGGAACTGGAGTTACTCTGGAATTGGGAAGTTTCAGATGGTTCTCAAATGCCACACCCATGTGGGTGCTGGGGGATTGAACCTGGTCCTCTGTAAAGCAGCTCGGTCTGCTGTAACTCGCTAGGCCTTCTCTCCAGCCCGTGAGCTAACCACTTTAAATACTGTGCTGTAATACTACTCTGTTACTGGCTGGAAAACAGCTCCCTTACTTTTTTGTTGGCTGTTGTTCAGTATTCTGAGTGAAAGAGAAACATTTCCATTGCTCACAGCTGTGCTGAAAATACAACAAGGCTTTGATAAGACCAATACAGTGCTGTAAATGCACATTTTGTAAAACAAGTGCCAGTGCTGGGCAGGTGTGTGGCGTCATGACTTTAATCCTAGCACTTGGGAGGAGGCAGGAGGCAGGCGGATCTTTGTGAGTTCAAGGCCAGCCTGGTCTACAGAGTGAGTTCCAGGACAGACCCTGTCTCGAAAAGACCAAAAAAAAAAACAAAACAACAAAACAACCAAGTGCCAGTCTTTGTGCTTTGATAGTACCAATTCATAAAATTTTAATAGTTAGAAAATCCTGTTTTTTTTAAAAAATGGATTTATTGGGGTTCGATCCCCAGCACCCACATGGCAGCTGAGAACTGTAACTCCAATTCCAGGAGAACTCCAGTTCCAGGGGAATCTGAGACCCTCTTCTGACCTCCGGGGCATTGCACAACAGGGGTGCACAAACCTACATGCAGACAGTACACTCATACACATACAAAAATAAAATTTTAAAAGAAAAAGAAAAGAAAAACACTACAAAGAGACCCTTACTCAAAAAGGCTGGAGAGATGGCCTAGCAGTTAAGAGCGCCAACCGCTCTTACAGAGGACCCGGGTTCGATCCCCAGCACCCACATGGCAGCTGAGAACCGTCTGTAACTCCAATTCCAGGAGAACTCCAGTTCCTGGGGAATCTGATGCCCTCCTCTGACCTCTTCGGCATTGCACGACACGGGTGCACAAACCTACATGCAGACAGTACATTCATACACATACAAAAATAAAATTTAAAAAAAATTTAAAAAACAAAGAAACCCAAAAAGACAAAAAAAAAAAAAAAAGGATTTGTTATTGTAAAACATCTTAAGGGTAAAGGAAATTTTCTCTTGTTATTTGTCTCTTCGAGACAGGGTATCCCTGTAGTCCCAGCTGTCCTGGAACTCACTCTGTAGACCAGGCTGGCCTTGAACTCACAAAGATGGGCCTGCTTCTGCTAGGATTAAAGGCGTGCGCCACCACGCCCAGCTGGCACCAAGATTCTTAAATCTTCTTGTGTGCTATGAGGAAGAAGCAGCTGCTGGGTGGTCTCTTGTAAGAAGTGGCTTGATATTTGGATTCAAATACTCTGGACAGCCATGCTGGCTGCCCTGGGATCTGCTTTGCTTTACATTCTGTGAAGTGAGCATGTGTTGCCACTTTCATGCAGTAGAGGCTTCCTTCTAGAGAAATATTTGAGGACTCCTTTATTTCTTTGTCTTGTTTTCAGGGCTAAAGATTTGGAAGGGACATACATATGGCAGTTCTCATGGAAAGAAAGGAGCTAATATTTGATGCTCATCTCTGTATTCCATGCAAACGTGTCCTATGTGTATACTTAAATTGTATTTTTAAAAAAATTTTTATTTATTCTTGTATGTGTATGAATGTACTGTCTGCATGTAGGTTTGTGCACCCGTGTCGTGCAATGCCACGGAGGTCAGAAGAGGGTCTCGGATTCCCCTGGAACTGGAGTTCTCCTGGAATTGGAGTTACAGACAGTTCTTAGCCGCCATGTGGGTGCTGGGGATAGAACCTGGGTCCTCTGCAAGAGCAGTCGGTGCTCTTAACCGCTAGGCTATCTCTCCAGCCCTACTTAAATTGTAATTGGGCCTGATGCTGCAGGTCTGTATTCTTCCTCCATAGGAAACTGAAGCAAGGAAGATTGCAAGTTCAAGACTAGCCTGGGCAACTTATTAAAATCCTGTCTCAAAATAAAAAGTAAAAACAGGTCTGAAGATACAACTCAGTGATAGAGTGCTTGCTTAGTATATGGGAGGCTCCACATTCAGACCTCCTGTTGGAAATAAAATCTCGGGTCCAAGGACTTCATATCATACAGAGAAGGCGGCAAGGCGGCTTTTCCTTTTCAAAAGGGTGCATTACCTCATTTAGGAAGCAAGCAAGCACATTGAGCAGGAAATTTGATAGGTCTTTAATCCTACTACAAGAATACTGCATCTTTTCCCCACTGTCTGGGCTCTAACCTCACAGTCTTTGATGATTGGCTATTTTATTTATTTATTTATTTATTTAAATTTATATATATAAATCAAATCTAGACCCGTGTCCCCCCCCATCCCCCCACCCCACCAGAGCTCATGCATTCTGCCAAACATGCTTTTCATCTCTTTCTCAGTCTTTCTCGATATTCTCCATGTGGAAATTGACTGTTTTGAGCAGAAGTTCACTGTTTCAGTCAGTTCTTTGATGCAGTCTTTTCTGTTGTTGTTGTTGTTGTTGTTTCCAATATGCATCATGATTGGCTATTTTAAAAGAATTAGCGTAGGCCAGGAGTGGTGGTTTACACCTATAATCCCAGCAGAGGCAGGCAGATCTCTGTGGGTTTAAGGCCAGCCTTGTAGGAAACTTCTCTTTTTTTTTTTTTTTTAATTTTTATTTTTTATTATTTTTGTATGTGTATGAATGTACTGTCTGCATGCAAGTCTGTACACCCGTGTCATGCAATGCCGTGGAGGTCAGAAGAGGGTCTCGGATTCCCCTGGAACTGGAGTTCTCCTGGAATTGGAGTTACAGACGGTTCTTAGCCGCCATGTGGGTGCTGGGGATCGAACCCGGGTCCTCTGCAAGAGCGTCGGTGCTCTTAACCGCTAGGCTATCTCTCCAGCCCCGAAACTTCTCTTTTTTTATGCTGAGCAGGGATCTTGCGGCCCTGCTAAGGGGAATGGGGACACACTACCCGCCTTGCGGACACTGTGGGGAGCTGACCCCTGGGCACAGAAACCAGCCAGCTACTTCCTGAAGCCCAACCTAAGTGGTAACTCCAACTTAGGTTCTTAGCCTGGACCCACGAGACACGTGTTCCACTCTTGGCCGTGACTTCCCACCTGCCCAGAGCTGGGACAGGAATTTCACTCATAACACCAGCTACTCAGGTTGGTGGTCCACAAAGGGAACCTGTTTCCAGCCCACTGGCCTCCTGAACAAAACTTAGGTCTACCTTAGCCTGTATTCAAGAAATACTCAGGCCGGGAACTCCGTGATGATGTTAATATGGAATTCGATTTACTGGTTGCCACAGCTTGCTTTTATAAACCAAATGACATCAGTTCCCAGGACCAATCATGAGGCCCCCAACTCCGCACCACTGCACACCTTGCTCCACCCAGCATTGCACACCTAGGTCATGCTGCTTGCTCCTCCCTGGGGTGGAGCAGACTCTTGGTCATGCAGTGCTAGTTGGAAATCCAGCCTGCAATTCAAGCTGGATTTCCCACACAGCTTGGTCTACATAGTGAGCTCCAGGCCAGCTGGGGCTACAGGGAGACCCTGTCTCAAAAAGACAACCCCCCAAAAAAAAATTAGAATAAAGGAAAAGATGGTAAGGGGGAAAGGGTGGGGAGATTATCAAAATAGCATTACAAAGGCTATATTCCTTTGATTTTTTTTTTTTTTTTTNCCCCCTCCCCTCCCCTCCTCCCTCTTTAGTTAAAGTACCCTCCGTTTCTCTTGATTGTTTCCTGAAAGGCTTGAGTAGCTTTCTTAGGTTTGTGCCTGAGTAAGGGCCTCTTTGACCTATGGTAGGGGGTAGTTCACTGCCTGGCTCTGGGTATTTGCTTTGAATGTCTGCCTGCTGAGTACACAGTCAGCTGGTAGTGTGGGCCTAGATACAGCATAGGTAATAAGGAAAGTGACTTGAAAACAGTGCAACTCTCATCCTGTGGGGTATTTTGTTTTTTTGTCTTGTTTTCTTGAGACAGGATCTAGCTTCATAGTTTAGACTAGCTTCAAACATGAGTTTCCTAGCTGTCTGCAGAGCAATAGAGGTACAGTTGGGCACCACCACACTTGTCTTGAATGTGTGTGTGTCTATTTATTTACTTATTAACTTATTCCTTATTTATTTATTTATTTATTTAGAGACAGGGTATTTTTATTTTATTTTATTAAAATTTTTTTTTAATTTTATTTTTGTATGTGTATGAATGTACTGTCTGCATGTAGGTTTGTGAACCCGTGTTGCGCAATGCTGAGGAGGTCAGAAGAGGGTCTCAGATTCCCCTGGAACTGGAGTTCTCCTGGAATTGGAGTTACAGATGTTCTCAGCCACCATGTGGGTGCTGAGGATCGAACCAGGGTTCTCTGCAAGAGCAGTCGGTGCTCTTAACCGCTAGGCTATCTCTCCAGCCCTTTATTTATTTATTTATTTATTTATTTATTTATTTATTATGTATGTATGTATGTATGTATGTATTTATTTATTTATTTATAGACAGGGTTTCCCTGTAGCCCCAGCTGTCCTGGAACTACGTAGACCAGGCTGGCCTTGCACTCACAGACATCTGCCTGCCTCTGCCTCCCGAGTGCTGGGATTAAAGGCATATGTCACCACACCTGGCTTGAATTTGTGTTTTTAAGGTGTTTTTATAAGGTTTGTTTATTTATTTATTTTTGGTCTTTTAGAGACAGGGTCTCCCTGTAGCCCCAGCTGTCCTGGAACTAACTCTGTAGACCAGGCTGGCCTTGAACTCACAAAGATCCGCCTGCCTCTGCCTCCCAAGTGCTAGGATTAAGGGCGTGTGGCTTTAATTTATTTAAAAAGACATCTGCAGCCTTTAATCCCAGCACTGACCTTTAATACCAGTGGAGGCAGGCAGATCTCTGTGAGTTCAAGGCCAGCCTGGTCTACAGAGTGAGCTCCAGGCTAGCTGGGACTAAAAAAAAGGGAGACCCTGTCTCAAAAATACCAAAAACAAAAACAAAAACAAAACAAAACAAAACAAGAAATGCAGGTAACAAATTTGTTGAAGTCAAAGCAAGATGGCCCTTTAACTTATGAAGAATAGGAGGGTGAGTTGGTCATAGTCTTATTCTGGTGGATGGTATGTTTCAGGAATGTTTGTTTTTATTTTATTTTTTTTTAATTTTATTTTATTGGGCATGGTGGCACATGCTTTTAATCCTAGCACTTGGGAGGCAGAGGCAGGCGGATCTTTGTGAGTTCAAGGCCATCCTGGTCTACAGAGTGAGTTCCAGGACAGCTGTGGCTACTGGGAGACCCTGTCTCAAAAAGACCAAAAAAAATTATTTTATTTTAATGCGTATGAGTGTACTGTCTACATGTAGGTTGGTGCACCTGTTTCATGCAGTGCTGCAGAGGTCAGAAGAGGGCATTGGATTCCCCTGGGACTGGAGTTAAAGACAGTTCTCAGCCACCATGTGGGTGCTGGGAATTGAACCCTGGTCCTCTGCAAGAGCAGTTGGTGCTCTTAACCGCTGAGCTCTCTCTCCAGCCCCGGAATGTTTGTAATAAAAGACAAAGTGGCATCTTCAGGGCAGGAAGGAAGCTGCCTATCACAGAGGATCATTCTTGGGTTTCCTAGCATGCCAGTAGTTGCCCTGGTTCCTGTTTATGTCTAGATACCTTGTAGATGCTGTTAAGGGGATTTTGTAGGTGAATTAGGAAGACATGAGCAAACTGATGACTAAAAGTAAAGCAGCTTAGGAAGAAGAAAAAAGTCATCTCTGAGATCCAAAGGTAGATTAAAAAAAATTCTGGGAAGTTCAGACTGCAAAGATTGCTGTGTCAGCTGCTTGCTGCTTGGCTGCTTACACTGTGGTGCAGGCCTGCTTTGGGTGGCTCTCAAATGTGTTTCTCAGAGCACTGAGGTTGCTCTGCATAAGCTGCAGGCCTTTGTTGGAGCTGTTGCCAGTTGCCTGTTACTGTTGCCAGTCTTCCCGAGTGAAGACTACCAAATATATTTTGAGATGAAATGTGCTTAAAAATACAGTTTCAGGGCTGGAGAGATGGTTCAGCAGTTAAGATCGCCAACTTGCTCTTGCAAAGGACCGGGGTTCAATTCCCAGCACCCACATGGCGGCTAAAATTGCCTTTAAGCCTGGTGAGGTGGTACATGCCTTTAATCCTAACACTCGGGAGGCAGAGGCAGGTGGATCTCTGTGAGTTCAAGGCCAGCCTGGTCTACAGAGGGAGTTCCAACAAGACCACCCCCCGAAAAAAAATACAATTTCAGAAGAATGAACTGAAGAAGGAATTGGGAAAGAGAGGAACTGAAGCTGTGGTGCTTGCTTCACTATAGGAGGAAGGCTGTCTTGACAGAAGTCATGAACAAATGGGCTGCTGTTTCTGAGGGTGGACAAACATTCATGAGTGAAAAGATTTTAATTACTGGTAATTCTGACTGGAATTAGTTTTTTGAACAGGTACTTTAGAATTATTCATATCCTCTCCCCTTCAATAAAGTCTCATGTAGCCCAGGTGGCCTCAAACTCTCCATGTAGCCAAAATGACCACAAACTTTGATCCTTTTGCCTTCACCTCCAGTGTCCTGGGATAACAGATGTGCACCACTACTCCCGGGTTTATGCGGTGCTGAAGCCTGGACCCAAGGCTTTGTGCATGCTATGCAAGTCCTCTACCAACTGAACTACATCCCCAGCCCTAACTCTTTTTTTTGAGACAGGGTCTCCCTATAGCCCCAGCTGGCCCGCAACTCACTCTGTAGACCAGGCTGGCCTTGAACTCACAGAGATCTGCCTGTGTCTGACCTCCGACTAAACTCTTCTTTTTTTTTAAATTTTTATTTATTTCTTTTATGTGTATGAATGTACTGTCTGCATGCAGGTCGGTGCACCTGTGTTGTTGCAATGCCGCGGAGGTCAGAAGAGGGCGCTGGATTCCCTGGAACCGGAGTCAAAGACTGTTCTTAGCCGCCATGTGGGTGCTGGGGATTGAACCTGGGTCCTCTGCTAGAGCAGTCCGCGCTCTTAACTGCTAGGCCATCTCTCCAGCCCCCTAAACTCTTCTTTTTAAAAAGGAATCTGTGAGGTGCCTCTAGGATGACTTGGGTTGAGAGGCTTTTTGATTTTAGGTCTGTCTCATCCTGTAATCATGAACAATGCATATTGCTTAATAATTATTAGCCCCATTGAGTTCTAAACTCTAGTTGTGATAGAATTCTGCTGTCTAGAGTACACAAACATGATTCTGTGTAGTGTGCTTTGATGGTAGATCAAATAGTTGATGATGTGGAGCTTCCTGGATAATAGGCTTCCTGTGAAATGGCTGTTGATGTTTTCTTTTTCTTGTGTGTTTAACAGTAAACTCCTTGGCTGTAGGTGTTCTGGTTCATCTCCGTGTCTCACAGTACCAAAGTCCCTTATATCATACAGTCATTCAGTAAATAAATCCTAAAGTATCGAATTTACCTGAACTGTCCACGATCATGTTTCCTGTGTATTTTTTCCATGACACCTACCAAACTTACTTGTTGAGCCTTTTTTTTTACTTGTTGAGCTATTTAGCATTTTACTCGTCCCAGACTCTTTTTTAAAATTTTTAAAAATTTTATTTATTTTATGTGTATGAATGTACTGTCTGCATGTAGATTTGTGCACCCATGTTGTGCAGTGCCGCGGAGGTCAGAAGAGGGCGTCGGATTCCCCTGGAACTGGAGTTCTCCTGGAATTGGAGTTACGGACGGTTCTCAGTCGCCATGTGGGTACTGAGGATCGAACCTGGGTCCTCTGCAAGAGCAGTCGATGCTCTTAACCACTAGGCCATCTCTCCAGCCCTAGTCCCAGACTCTTTAGAAAAAGCCATATTTGGGGTGGTCTACTTTCAGATAAAGCCCTAATGACTTTATAGTAATTTTTTTGTTGTTGTTTTGAGACAGTCTAACGTAGCCTGTAACTGGATATGTAGCCGAGGATGGCCTTGAACTTGTGCTCCTGCTTCTACCTCCCAAGTTCTGGGAGTACAGCTCAGCATGTTAGTACATGTCTTTAATCCTAGCACTGGGAGGTGGCAGCAGAAAGATCAGGAGTTCAAGGCCAGCTTTGGCTACATAGCAAGTTAGAGGTCTGTGTGAGCTGCCTGAAACTGTGTGAAAACAAAACACTAAGCAAAAAAACAAGGAAAAACTCAGCTGGGCATGGTTCCATATGCCTTTAATCCTAGTACTCTGGAGGCAGAGGCAGGCAGATCTCTTTGAGTTCAAGGTCAGCCTGGTCTACATAGTGAGTTTCAGGACAGCTGGGGCTACAGGGAGACCCTGTCTCAAAAAGACTAAAAAAAAAAAAAGAAAAAAAGAAAAACTCATAAACAGCAACAAACAAAACAAAAAACCCCAAATGTTTGGTAACAGGTGTATGCCAACACATGTAACCTGTAATATAATATGTGTGGATATTGTTTGTTTGTTTGTTTTGTTTTGTTTTTCTTTTTAGACACAGGGTTTGGTTTCACTGTGTTGCCCTGAGTGGCCTGGTACTTGCTATGTAGACAAGGTTGGCCTCAAAAGTCATGGTATTAATTAATTAATTAATTTATCTTTTCGAGACAGGGTCTCCCCGTAGCTCCAGCTGTCCTGGAACTCACTCCGTAGACCAGGCTGGCCTTGAACTCACAAAGATCTGCCTGCCTCTGCCTCCCAAGTGCTAGGATTAAAGGTGTGCGCCACCACGCCTGGCTTTGATTTATTTTTAATTAGTTAATTTTTTGGAGACAGGGTCTCTTACCATAGCCCCAGTTGGCTTGGAATTCAGTGTGTAGACCAGGCTGGCCTTGATCTCACAGAGAACTACCTGCCTTAGCCTTTAAGTGCTGGGATTAAAGATGTATGCCATTGGGCTGGAGAGATGGCCTAGCGGTTAAGAGTGCCGACCGCTCTTGCAGAGGACCCGGGTTCGATCCCAGCACCCACATGGCGGCCGAGAGCCGTCCGAAACTCCAATTCCAGGAGAACTCCAGTTCCAGGGGAATCCGAGACCCTCTTCTGACCTCCGCGGCATTGCACGACACGGGTGAACAGATCTACATGCAGACAGTACATTCATACACATACAAAAAAATAAATAATTTAAATAAAAGATGTATGCCATTAAAAAAAAAAAAGATGTATGCCATCATGCTTGGCAAAAACAACAAAACAACTTTTTTTAGATAGGGTCTCACTCTGTTGCCCAAGCTAGCCTTGAGCTCAGAGCGGTCCTCTCACCTCAGCCTCTCAAGTGCTGAGATTACAGGTATGAACCACCACACTCAGCCTTCAATCAGCATATTCTGTCTTATATAATAGAAAGTATGAAAGAGCATCATATATATTAAGGATTATTTTGTGAAATTTTTTGTTTTAGGTAAATATATACACACACATATATATATATATACATGTATGTGATTGTTTTGTGATATAAAATGTATTTTATGCTGGAGTCATAGTCAAAAAATTGGAATAACATTGCTTTGTTGTAATATTCTGTTGTTTCATTTATCATATAGCATTATGCCAGTACATTCAGGCTTCTAAAGCCAGGGATGGTGCCAGACCTTTCATTTCAAGTACGACTGAAGGTAAAAACAAAACAAAATTGAGCACCCCCAAAGCTTTCTGGTGGTTCTCACACATGTCTCTCCAGTGGGTTTTTTTACCCTTTGGCCTTCTAACCCTCTTATGCCTTTTGACCAGTAGATTTCTTAGGTTTGTAGCCTTTCAGGTGGCGGGTTCTTTGACGCTTTTCCTCCTCACTTTTTGCTCTTTCTTCAGCATACTCTAGTGTTCTTAGGAGGAGGAAGAGAGAAACAAAAGAGAATTTTAGAAATTTGAAATGATTCTGAACTGATAAAATAGCCCATTAGATGGACTGTGAAATCTTAATGTTTTTTGTATTTTTTGGTCGCTTGTAATTTTTTTATTATTACCACAAAAGTATATAGCTTATTCTGAATTTAATATGTTACACTTTTACGATGTTTCCAGTTGATTTTAGGCAAATTAAATATGGCTTTCACAGGAAAAAGATGGACAGTCCTTGTGCTTTCTCCCACTTTTCCAAGAAGATTAACCATTGGGTTTACAGTAATTTCCTTTGAAAGAAAGCTAAGACAGTCGTGTGCTGTTAACCGTGCTCCACCTTTTCAGCTTCTTTACTGCCATATTAACTTTCATTGCCTTTCTTTTTCTTCGATGGTTGGCATACTAACCCTTGCCTTCATTTCTGTAACTTGCTGGACTACCAAGCTCTGATGTTCACAGCCCTGTGGTTTAAAGGGACTTTGTGGAGATGATTTGCTTCATTCTTTTTCTTTCAGGAGAAAATTTTGAGCAGACACCATTGAGACGAACATTCAAGTCTAAGGTCCTTGCCCGATATCCTGAGAATGTAGAATGGAATCCCTTTGACCAAGATGCAGTGGGAATGGTTAGTATTTGTTGGCCATGAGGTCATTTGTGGAGTAATTATAGCAGGATTATGGGAAGTAGTCCTGGGTATGGTAGCAGTGCTTATCAAGTACCATTAATTTGTTTTATATTGGGGGTGCTGGGATCAAACCAGGGCCTTGTGCATGCTAGGCCAGCACCATGATGTATACCCTAATATTAAATACTAGTAATTCTTGAAGGAGTATAATACATATTGCTTATGATTCTGTGTCTTCATCAATGTATCAGATATTCAGAATATAATTTAACATACCCCAAATCCCATGTTTCTGTTTGTATAGAATTGAGTCAGTGGGTTTATTTGCAGCACTGAGCTATTGATCATTTATTGCATTGAGATAACATGATGAGTCAAGTTTAAAGTAGTTTTCTTTCATTCCACAATGTATCAGACAAATACAACAGAAATGGATTTTGTTTGTTTGTTGAGACAAGGTTATGTAATGCTGGGTGGACTAGAACTCACTGTGTAGACCAGGTTGGACTGGAACTTAGAGAGATCCATCTTCTGCCTCCTGATTGCTGGGATTAAAGGCATGTGGCACCACACACCCAGTTCCCCCCCCCCCCCAAAAAAAAAAAAAAAGAAAAGAAGCCATTGAGTCCACTTTGTACTGCTCATAAACTCCTTGGTGTGGGGCCATCCAGTGGAACGACCGAAGTGGACTTACCAGAGACCACACCCTTAACAAAAACTGTCTCTCCCCTTTCCAGAAAGTATCAGCTGTCCATAGTTCCTCAGTTATAGACTCTTGCTTTTAACCACATCTTTGTGGCTCTGTTAAATTTTTTGTTCTGTTATCCCCTTTGTGCGTGTGTGTGTGTGTGTGTGTTGTGTGTGTGTTTTGTGTGTGTTGTGTGTTGTGTATATGTTCATATGAGTGAGTGTACCTTGGGACCTTGGGACCTTGGGTAGTCCTCCGATATATCTTGGGTATCATTCCTCAGATGTCTTCCTTTTTTTTGTTGTTGAAGACAGGGCCTCTTGTTGGCCTGGAACTTGCCAAGTAGGCTAGGCTGGCTGGCCATTGATCCCCAGGACCTTCCTGTCTCTGTCTCTCTAGCGTCTGGGATTACAAACTCCACATCATGATGTCAAGCTTTTTTACTTAGATTCTGGGGATTAGACTCAGGTCATCCTGTTTGTGAGGCAAGTCCTTTACCAAACTGAGCTGTCTCCCCAGAGCTCTATTGTAATTTTAATAAGCATTCTCTAATTTGAAGCCCACAATAACACTCTGAAATAGACTTAACTATATTATTGTTACACAGTTGAGGAGACTTTTAGAAAACCTTGTTTTGTTTTGTTTTTTTGGTCTTTTTTTGAGACAGGGTCTCCCTGTAGCCCCAGCTGTCCTGGAATTCTCTCTGTAGACAAGGCTGGCCTTGAACTCACAAAGATCTGCCTGCCTCTGCCTCCCAAGTGCTAGGACTAAAGGCATGCGCCACCACGCCTGGGGAAAACCTTGTTTCTTGAGTCCTATTCTAGTTCTTATTGGTTATTTCTCCTCTTCTCTTCTCTTCTCTTTTCTCTTCTCTTCTCTCTTCTCTCTTCTCTCTTCTCTCTTCTCTCTTCTCTCTTCTCTCTTCTCTCTTCTCTCTTCTCTCTTCTCTCTTCTCTCCCCTCCCCTCCCCTCCTCTCCTCTCCTCTTCTCCTCCCTCCCTTCCCCTCCCCTCTTTTTTTTTTTTTTTTTTTTTTTTTTTTTTTTTTTTTTTTTTTTTTTTTTTTTTTTTTTTTTTTTTTTTTTTTNTTTTTATTTTTTGGTCTTTTTGATATAGGGTCTCCCTGTAGCCTCAGCTACCCTGGAACTCACTATATAGACCAGGATGGTCTTGAACTTACAGAGATCCACCTGCCTCTGCCTCCCAAGTGCTGGGATTAAAGGTGTGGGAAACCATGCCCTGCTGCTTATTTCATTTTTATATGCTATATTCTAGAAACAAATAGGTTTTGGGAAATTACATTGAAGGCTAATGAATATATCATAAAGTAGATCTTTACCTGTTAACTCAAGCTGTTAATATGTCATTTGTATAGCCAGGTTCATGTCAAACTGGAAAATGGGGACTGATGGATTCAGGGCAGTTTGATTAACTTTATCTAAAGAGTTTCTTTATATAAAGCATCTGAGTTTACCTTGATGATATCATCTTATTGCTTTGTATGAAATGAGAACCTTTTTTGACATGAGAAGTTTTATTGATGCCTACAGAATTTTGTGAGGTAGAAAACTGTTTACAAGCTGATTATATTTTCAGGTATGCAGTTGTCGCTATCTAGTTTTCAGAGGCATTTCTCACATCATGTCCTAATATGCGTGTTATTCTTTTATGCCATCGTGCTTAGCCACTCACTATTTCCTATATTCTCCAAGCTTTCTTTCACATACACAGCTTTGCACATTTTCTTCCTGTCCCAGAAATGTCTTTATTTTCTAATATGACATCTTTTTGAAGCTTTTTTTTTTCTGTTCCCAGTCAGACTTGTCTGTTCTGTGTTCCTCTAGTGCTTTGTACATGTGTCAGTAGAGCCTTTGTGTTCGTTACTTTTCTTGTTGCTATGACAAAATGCTTGATGAAAGCTACTCAAAGAAGGAATAATTTGTTTTGAGGGTACAGTTCTCATGACGGGGAAGCTACGGTGGCAGGAACATGTTGCACCCATGGTCAGGAAGCAGAGCCAGATGAATACTGGTCCTTAACTCATTTTCTCTCTCTCTTTTTTTTTTTTTTTGGTCTTTTTGAGACAGGGTCTCCTTGTAGGGCTAGCTGTCCTGAATCTCGCTCTGTAGACCAGGCTGGCCTTGAACTCACAAAGATCCGCCTGCCTCTGTCTCCCAAGTGCCAGGATTAAAGGCGTGCACCACCACACCTAGCTCATTTTCTCTTTTTATTCAGTCTGAGACTCCATTGGTGCATGGAATGGCTGCCCACACTTACAGTAGGTCTTCCCACCACATTACAGTAGGTCTTCCCAGCACACTTACAGTAGGTCTTCCCAGCACACTTACAGTAGGTCTTCCCAGCACACTTACAGTAGGTCTTCCCAGCACACTTACAGTAGGTCTTCCTACCACACTTACAGTAGGTCTTCCCAGCACACTTACAGTAGGTCTTCCCAGCACACTTACAGTAGGTCTTCCTACCACACTTACAGTAGGTCTTCCCAGCACACTTACAGTAGGTCTTCCCACCACATTTACAGTAGGTCTTCCCACCACATTTACAGTAGGTCTTCTAATCCAATCTAGAAACTCCCTCACAGGCATGTCCAGAGATTTGTCTCCTAGATGACTGTAGATCTTGTCAAGTTGATAATCAATATTAATCATTGTAGCCCTGATAACCATATTACTTGGGTATGTGTTTTATTAGCATGGGAGGGCTTTAGGACTGATAGACATATATCCACCACAGTAGATTCTAGCTACCTAGGTGTGCATTCTGAAGAAGACAAGGAATGTTCTCACTGCTTGTTGTTTTCCTGTTGTATTTTGCAGCTGTGCATGCCCAAAGGGCTGGCATTCAAGACCCAGGCTGATCCCAGGGAGCCGCAGTTCCATGCCTTTATTATCACGAGGGAGGATGGCTCTCGGACATTTGGATTTGCCCTCACTTTTTATGAAGAAGTGACTAGCAAGCAGATCTGCAGTGCAATGCAGACCCTCTATCACATGCACAATGCTGAGTATGATGTCCTACATGCTCCACTGGCTGACAGTGGTGAGCAGAGTGGCATGGAAGATGGTGAAGGCATTCCTGGAACCAAGTTGCAGCGCTTCAACTCCTATGACATTAGCCGGGACACACTCTACGTCTCTAAGTGCATCTGCCTAATCACACCCATGTCCTTCATGAAGGCATGCCGGAGTGTGCTGGAGCAGCTCCACCAGGCAGTCACATCACCTCAGCCCCCTCCTCTACCCCTTGAGAGCTACATATACAACGTACTCTTTGAGGTCCCACTCCCACCTCCTGGCCGCTCCTTGAAGTTTTCTGGGGTCTATGGGCCAATAATCTGCCAAAGACCAAGTACCAGTGAACTTCCCCTATTTGACTTTCCTGTCAAGGAGGTCTTTGAACTGCTTGGGGTAGAGAATGTGTTTCAGCTTTTCACTTGTGCTCTTCTGGAGTTTCAAATTCTGCTCTACTCACAGCGTAAGTCAGGGTTTTCCACTGCTCTTGGCCTACTGGGGTCCGTGCTTTCCATCTTTGTATACAGTGGGGCTGACTGTAACAGTCAAGGGCTGTTACAGTCTTTTCAGGTGGATAGTGAGTTGATGAACCCCAGAAGACTAACATTTCTGATTGGCTATCATCACGACCTTTTTGGTGGGAACTCTAGTTTGGGAGGGGAATGCTGTCTCAGGCATCCTTCTGACTGAAGCTGAGAACGGTTGGAGGTAATGGTCACAGAAGTGTTCCATCAGTTCTGTTGTCAATCTGCACAAGTTTGTTTTTGTCTTTTTAGAGATAGGGTCTCTCTGTAGCCCCAGCTGTCCTGGAACTCACTCTGTAGACCAGGCTGGCCTTGAGCTCACAAAGATCCGCCTGCCTCTGCCTCCCAAGTGCTAGGATTAAAGGTGTGGGCTACCATGCCTGGCCTTTTTTTTTTTTGGTTTGTTTTTTTTTTTTTTTTTTTTGTCCTTTTTGTTTGGTTGTTTTGAGGCGGGTCTCATTAAATAAACCTGGCTGGCCTAGAACTCACGTAGGTAACAGGTTGGCCTCAAACTTTCAGAGATTCATTCGCCTGCCTCTCTCTCCCCAGTGCTGGGATTAAAGGTGTGTGCTAACAACACCCGGGGGCTACATCAGTCCTTACAAAAGGAGATCAATATGCCCTGCTGAGAAGTTCCAGTTTTTAGAGGGTGATTTTGAAAATAATTTATTCACTTTAGATAAAAATAGGGGCCATTTTGTTCTTTGAAGAATGTTTATTTTTAATTATGTGGCAGTACATGTCAGTGTGAGTAGATATGGGAACATGTGTGCAGGAAATGGCCCACAGAAGGGCCATAAAATATTAATAATCACAAAATCATTTGAGTAGAAGTTAATGTCTGCTCGTTTACTAACTGGAAAGGTCACTGTTTTTTTGCTTTTGTAATTTTCGCTGATAGTATTTTAAACCTCTGATGGTTTCTGGGCTAAAGGTCAGGCAGGTTACTAACTTACTACTGACTTCTGTGGATGAGTGAGAATAATGGTAGAGCAAGGCGTGGTGGCGCACAGAGCGATCTTGTGAGTTCAAGGCCAGCCTGTTGTACAGAGCAAGTTCCAGGACAGCGGGCTACAGGAAGACCCGTCTTGGAAAAGACACCAAAGAACAAAAAAAAAAAAAATCTGTTAGATATTTACTGATTAAGTATTTTACTGTATGGAGAGAGAGAA
>VZQC01006682.1:624470-714156 GCA_009823505.1 Rhizomys pruinosus | reverse complement strand
TGTGTGTGTGTGTGTGTGTGTGTGTGTGTGTGTGTGTGTGTGTGTTTAGGATAAGTTTGCCCTAGTTTTGGTCCATGGTCAAAGAAATGACATTTAACATGTATAATGCAAGGGTTTTGCCATTTGCTCACTATGTATTATAAGTATTAGAACAGTGACTGGAAGATAAGGGTGCTCACTGTTTGTTAAATGAATGAAAGTGTTAACCAGGTACTCTTAGCTACTGTCTTAAGAGTGGGAATGGAAGCAAAGCAGGGAATGGAAAAAAGCTCTGAATCTAGTTCGTGAGATAATTGTAATCAGCCAGATGAGAGAAGATGACAGCCAGAGCTGTGGAGGTACGAGCTCTATAAAATGGTTGCGGTTTGGGATCTACTTGAGAGTGAAGTCATGGAGACTTTTTGTTTTGGTTTTTTGTTTTTGTTTTGAGAAAGCTTCTCACTTTGTATTCCTGGCTGTCCTAGAACTTAATTTGTAGACAGGCTGACCTCACACTCTGTGGAATCTTCCTGTTCCAGCTTCCCTAGTGGGGGATTACAAGTATGAACCACCACACCCTGCATGACTGTTGTGAATGGAAGAGCTCGTACAGTTCTAAAGTAGGTGCCCACAGACTCCAGTTAATTCCTTGTGGGGACGCTGGCCTGATGTTAGCAGCTCTTTCAGTTTTTCATAAGGACCTGAACTTTCTTAGAGGAAATCTGTGAATCTGAAGTGATGACAACATTCTTTTTTTTTTTTTAATTTTTTAAATTAATTTTATTTATTTCTGTATGCGTATGAATGTACTGTCTGCATGCAAGTCTGTGCACCCGTGTCATGCAATGCCGCGGAGGTCAGAAGAGGGTCTCGGATTCCCCTGGAGCTGGAGTTCTCCTGGAATTGGAGTTACAGACGGTTCTTAGCTGCCATGTGGGTGCTGGGGATCGAATCCGGGTCCTCTGTAAGAGCAGTCGGTGCTCTTAACCGCTAGGCCATCTCTCCAGCCCGATGACAACATTCTTATGAAAGGAAAGGCATCTGCTGATGAACGTGGTTTCCAGGCGTTCCTTTTGTACTGTTTGATTCGCATGCCTGTAATCCAGCACTCAGGAGTCAGAGGCAGGCCGATCTCTGTGAGTTGAAGGCCAGCCTGGTCTACATAGTGAGTTTCAGGACAGCTGGGGCTACAGGGAGACCCTGTCTTGAAAAGAAACAAACAAACAAAAAAAAAACAGTCTTGCACCATGTAATGACTTTTGGACAGTGGCAGCCTGGTAGTGCAGTGGTGGTGTTGGAAGATTACATTACCAAGTCATGGCTGTCTCAAACTGTGTCTTTGTGATATTTGCTCTGAACACATCCCAGTCATTAAGGGTTGTGTGACTATAGTGTTTGGAGTCACAGACTTCTGTCTGTGGGTATAGGCTTGGACTAGTCGTTTTGCTCTCCTAGCTACTGTTTCTTCCCTGGAGCTTGGCAAACATACTTTGAAACAGATTTGGTAGAATGCTGCAGCATGTCTGGTTTAGGACAGAGCAGAGAGGAGGAATCTGAACCTAATAGCCAGGGTTTTAGAAGACGCAGTGAGTAGCCATGTAGGTTCCTGCAGTGCAGCATTAATGGGGGGAGGGAGGGGGGAGGGAGGGAGGAAGGAAAGAAGGAAGGTTGGTTGGTTGGTTGGTTGGTTGGAAGTGGTGCCATGAGCATGCTGGGAAAAAGTACACTTGCGGCATTGCACAAACCTACATGCAGACAGTACATTCATATACATTAAAAAAATGTAGCTGGGCATGGTGGTACACGCCTTTAATCCCAACACTCAGGAGGCAGAGGCAGGTGGATCTCTGTGAGTTCAAGGCTAGCTGGGGCTACAGCGAGACTCTCTCTCTCTCTCTCTCTCTCTCTCTCTCTCTCTCTCTCTCTCTCATACACAACACACACAAAAAAGTAAAAAAATGCAAATAGGGGGTTGGCATGTAGCTTAGTTGGTAGAGTGCTTGCTTATGTACTTGAAGCCCTGGGTTTGATCCCCTCACTGTATAAATCAGGCACGGGCACACACATCTGTAATTCTGTCGTTTGGGAGGTGGATACTGAAGAATCAGCTCAAGGTTATCCTTGACTATGTAGAAAACAAGGCTTTTCTGTTACTCAGCTACAAAGAACAGTTCAAACAGGAGAATGCCAATTTGTTGTTTTGCAGCATTTTTTTTGATTGGATAGATGAAGACATACAGATTAGTTTGTTTCCTAAGAAGATTGTGGAGAGAAGCACCCTTTTTCTTAAAATTTTCTTGAGAGTATGCAAGAATAGTTTGCAATTTAGTTATACTGCACTGGAGGCCCTGTCCTCTATTTAGGAGGAGATTTTTCTGTGGAGTGATTTTGAATCTAATGTCATGCTCTACACATATGCACAAGTTACAAAAGTGTTCATCCCTTTTTAGTGGTAATAATTCCATTGGGCTTTGCAGCATTTCTTTTTTTTAGAAATAATTGCTCATTAGAAAGTGAGGAGATCAGTGAGAGTTATTTGCCTGAAGGTCAATTGATGGTAGGTGATTGTCAGTGGCTTGGAATGCATGGCAAAGGACATGCTGATTTTTGTCCTTGGTACTAAGTGTACAGAAAAGAGTTTTGTAGTCTGGCAGTGTGGTGGTGAACGCCTTCAATCCTAGCATTTGGCAGGTGGATCTTTATGAGTTCAAGGCCAGCCTGGTCTACAGAGTGAGTTCCAGGACAGCCAGAGCTACAGGGAGACCCTGTCTCAAAAAGACCAAAAAAAAAAAAAGTTTTGTGTTTTGCTTATTCTAGTGTGGGTACCACAGATTGCTAGATTTCTGAGGCATTGTTGGGCTACCTTTCAAGGTGGATGTTGCTTTTTAAAAAACATGTAAAAGATAGATGGGCTGGAGAGATAGCTCAGTGGCTAAGAGCACTTGCTGCTCTTGCAGCAAGTTCAGTTCTTAGCACCCACATGGTGGCTAACCAGCTGTAACTCTAGTTCCAGAGGATCCCACCCCCTCTTCTAGCCTCCATGAGTGCTGCATGCACAAGTGGACTTAAATACATGCAAGCAAAATACTCATATACATAAAATATATATAAAATAAATGGTTTGGTTTTTTGGTCTTTTTGAGACAGGGTCTCCCTGGAACTCGCTCTGTAGACCAGGCTGGCCTTGAACTCACAAAGATCTGCCTGCCTCTGCCTCCCCAGTGCTAGGATCAAAGGCGTGTGCCACCAAGCCCAGCAAATAAATATTTTTATTTTATTATTATTTTTATTTTTAATTTTATTTATTTTTGTATGTGTATGAATGTACTGTCTGCATGTAGGTTTGTGCACCCGTGTTGTGCAACGCTGTGGAGATCAGAAGAGGGTGTCGGATTCCCCTGGAACTGGAGTTCTCCTGGAATTGGAGTTACAGACAGTTCTTAGCCACCATGTGGGTGCTGGGGATCGAACCTGGGTCCTCTGCAAGAGCAGTCAGTGCTTTTAACCGCTGTGTGCTGAACAGAGAGCATCCAGGGCACAGAAAACCTCACAACAATGGCATTTCAGGGACTGCCTGTGCTCTCACAGTATGTATTAGCGCATTGTGGGATGTTAGGACCACAGAGCACACCTGGCAGAGCTGCCAGCAGCATGACACAGGAGCACCCACTTTACTGACTTTGCTAGAGGAAGGATGGAAGAAGTGCTTTGGTTTTATTAAAAAAGTTTCTTTTTACTTTCTTTTCTCTCTTTCAGTCTAGATTTTGTGTGTAGAACATTTATTAAGAATATGTTTTAAGTACCAGTGCAGGACTACATTTAAATATCATCTGAAGCCGGACATGGTGGCACACACCTTTAATCCTAGCACTTGGGAGGCAGAGGCAGGAGGATCTTTGTGAGTTCAAGGCCAGCCTGGTCTACAGAGTGNGACTGCTCTTGCAGAGGACTTGGGTTTGGGTCCCAGCACCCACATGATAGTTAGCAACCATCCATAACTCCAGTTCCAAGGGATCCAGCCCCATCTTCTGACTTCTGTGGCCATTGCACACCACACGTGCACTTACATACATGCAGGCAATACACTCATATACTTAAAATAAAAATAATAAAATATTAAAAAAATGAAAACAAAATTTTTGCTTGGTGTGGTGGTGCACGCCTTTAATCCCAGCACTCAGGAAGCAGAGACAGGTGGGTCTCTGTGAATTCAAGGCCAGCCTTGTCCAAAAACAAAATAAAATTCTCAGATCCCTGAGATTCTTAGTACTTTTATTTTTGAGTAAATTATTAATAGACATTTTTTTTTTTCTTTTTGAGACAGGGTCTCCTTGTTGCCCCAGCTACAAGCCTGGAACTTGCTGTGTAGACTAGGTTGGCCTTGAACTTGGAGAGATCCTCCTGGCTCTGCCTCCCAAGTGCTGGGATCAAAGGTGTGCACCACCACTCCTGGTCTATTAATAGATTTATTTTTTATTTTATATGTGTATGAATGTACTGTCTGCATGTAGGTTTGTGCACCCATGTCGTCCAATTCCGTGGAGATCAGAAGAGGGCGTTGGATTCCCCTGGAACTGGAGTTAAAGACGGTTCTCAGCCGCCATGTGGGTGCTGGGGATCAAACCCGGTTCCTCTGCAAGAGCAGTCGGTGCTCTTAACCGCTAGGCCATCTCTCCAGCCCTAATAGACATTTTAAAAAGTCAAATAAAAGACTGTTGAAAATATAAGAATGATGGGCTGGAGAGATGGCTCAACAGTTAAGAGGACTGACACCTCTTGTAGAGGACCCAGATTTGATTCCCAGCACCCACATGGTGGCTAACAACTGCCCGTAACTCCAGTTATAGGGGATCTGATGGCTTCTGACCTCCTCAGGTATTGCATAACACAGGTGCACTTACATACATGCAGACAATACACTCATACACATAAAATAAAAATAATAAGCCGGGCGTGGTGGCGCATGCCTTTATTCCTAGCACTTGGGAGGCAGAGGCAGGTGGATCTTTGTGAGTTCAAGGCCAGCCTGGTCTACAGAGTGAGTTCCAGGACAGCTGGGGCTACAGGGAGACCCTGTCTCGAAAACACCAAAAAAAAAAAAAGAAAATTAAGAACTATCCTTACTTGGAGAATTATTAGAATTTGTTTTTAGTAATAATTAAGAATAACAAAGGTGGGGCTAGAGAGATGGCGTAGCAAGTAAGAGCACTGACTGCTCTTGCAGGAGAGGACCCTTGTTTGGTTTCTAGCACCCACATGATGGCTAACAACCATCTGTAACTCCACTTCCAGGAGATCTGATACCCTCTTTTGGTCTCTGCGGACATTTTATGCATGTTGTACACTTATGTACATATAGGCAAAACACTAATACACACAAAAATAAGTAATCCAGGCATGGTGGCTCATGCCTTTAATTCCAGCTCTCAGGAGGCAGAGGCAGGCAGATCTCTCTGAGTTCAAGGCCAGCCTGGTCTACATAATGAGTTCCAGGCCAGCTGGGGCTGCAGGGAGACCCTGTCTCAAAAAAAAAAAAAAAAAAACCAGAGGAAGAGGATTTCAGCAGAGGTGTTCAAGGAATTTAGGTGTTACAGTAGCAGTGAAGAGGTGGAGGTGGAGCTTGCAGTGAATTTTGTTGCTCAGTTGTTCCTTACTTTCATACAGGACTTTTTCTTTCATGCAGATACTTTAAAAAATTATTTTATGTGTATAAGTGTATTGCCTGCAGTGTGTAAATGCACCCGTGTCATGAAGTGCCTGCAGAGGTTAGAAGAGGGTGCCAGATTCCTCTGGAACTGGAGTTACAGATGTTTTTTTAGGTGCTGGAAATTGAACTTTGGTTCTTTGCAAGAGCAGCCAGTGCTCTTAACCACTGAGCCATTTCTCTAGCCACCATGCAGATACTTTTTCTGAAGTGATAATTATCTAATTTTAGAAAGTCTTTTTTATGATTTTGGAATTTTTTCCAATTGGGATAGTCCTTCTCTTAACTAAGGTTTTTTGGTTTGTCTTGTGGTGTTGGCTATCAAATCTAGGTTGGTAGACAGGAGCTCTACTGATAACCAACAACCCCAGACTATTATTATTATTAAAAAAATTTATTTATTTATTTCTGTATGTGTATGAATGTACTGTCTGCATGTAGGTCTGTGCACCCGTGTTGTGCAATGCCGCGGAGGTCAGAAGAGGGTGTCAGATTCCCCTGGAACTGGAGTTCTCCTGGAATTGGAGTTACAGACGGTTCTTAGCCGCCATGTGGGTGCTGGGGATCAAACCCGGGTCCTCTGCAAGAGCAGTCGGTGCTCTTAACCGCTAGGCTATCTCTCCAGCCCCTATTATTATTATTATTATTATTATTATTATTTTGACAGTACTTGCCATGTTGTATGGGATGGCCTGCATCTCCTGAGCTCTAGCTGTCTCCCCATCTTAGCCTTCTGAGCCCAGGATCTCTGTCTGAGCTCAGTGCTACCTACTGATTGGCCATATTTTAATCCATCAAGTTCATTGGTCCCCCAAATATGCCATATAGAAAGTAATTTCCCATAGTACAACTCAAAATGTTTACAGTCATTTTAAAGCATTAATTTCTACTTACTTGAATAACTAATTCTAATATGTTTCAACCCCTAACCCTTTTTTTCCCCCCTGATCTTTTTGAGACAGAGTCTCCCTGTAGCCCCAGCTGGCCTCGAACTCACAGAGATCCACCTGCCTCTGCCTCCTGAATGCTGGGATTAAAGGTGTGCACCACCATGCCCAACAACCCCTAACACTTTGAGAGCAAAGTTTTTCCCTCTGATTTTTCAGGAACTTCCTGCATGTGGTACTTTTTAAAAAGAGATTTTTATTTTATGTGTACGAGTGTTTTGCCTGCATTTAAGTGCACCTGTGTTGTGCAGTGCCCTCGGAAGCCAGAAGAGAGTGTTCCATCTCCTGGGACAGGAATTAGACAATTGTTAGCCTCACCATGTGAGTGCTGGGAACCAGACCTGGGTCCTCTGCAAGAGCAGCAAGTGCTCTTAATCTGCTGAGCAAGTCTGGGCTACCTATGCTTACTGACTGCATTTTGGGGAAGTCCCTACAACTCCTTCTTCATATTTGATAGATTTCCAGAGTTGGTCATAGAACAGCCAATTAGATTTTTTTTTTAAATTTTATTTATTTCTGTATATGTATGAATGTACTGTCTGCATGCGAGTTTGTGCACCCAGGTCATGCAATGTCAAGGAGGTCAGAAGAGGGTGTCGATTCCCCTGGAACTAGAACAGCCAATTAGAAGAGCTGCATATTGCAGGGTATAAAGACAGGGAGGGGCATGCTACCTCCGTAGTCTTTGAGCTACAGTGCCTCAGTGTTTTCACCGCCCTAGAAGCTCTTTTGAACTCCCCGCCCCCATCTCTCTCATCTATACTCCATTGCTACGTAAAACTGAGGGATGAAATCTTTGCTGTTTGGTGATTAACTCAGTCTCTAGCATTTGTCCCCTCTCCCCTGAGGTCAAAGTTGAGCCAGGCCTTTCTGGTGACCAGTGCTTACCCTGAAGTTATCCAGGGGGCCCACTACCCAACCCCCAGTCATCAGTCATCTCACCAACATACAAACAATTCCAGGGATCTTAGGAGCTGTGTTCCAGGAACTGGGGATGAAGACCAAATATATCAAGTATATTTATCACACTAATAGCAAGTTAACATAGGTCATGCTCTTCTTTGACCAAAAGCAAGGCAACAAGCACCCCCGCCTCCATTCGCTCAGACCGGGTTTCACACTAGAGCCCAGGCTGGCCTTAAACTTATGGCTTATTTTATATGTATATATTTTTTAAATTTATTTTTTGTGTGATTCCCCTGGAACTGGAGTTAAAGACGGTTCTCAGCTGCCATGTGGGTGCTGGGAATCAAACCCAGGTCCTCTGCAAGACAGTTGGCGCTCTTAACCGCTAGGCCATCTCTCCAGCCCCTGGATGATTTCTTGCCTTAGCTTCCCCAGTGTTGGATGATGGTTATCAGCCATCATGCCCAGCTAAATTATCAGAGCTTTATTTTTGTTCAGAGGTGTCTGGGTAGTAAAGGAACCTTTTTTGCTGTCCATGGCGAGCAGAGAACCCAGACCACTGTTCTTTTGCTCAAGCTCTGCACTCCTTCCTTTAGAGAATATACGTAACATACTCTGGGGTAGTATCAGGAGAAAATGCCATTATTTCTACTGCATTTCTGTATATTAAATTTTATTGTCATCAGTGTGTGTGTGTGTGCGTGTATGTGCGTGTGTGTGTGTGTGTGTGTGTGTGGTGGGGAGATGTTTCAACTCATGTTCTACTGAGGTCTGAGTCTATAATCAGAGTCACACTGATCTTTTGTGCAGGGAAATCGTATTGTTTGGAAAAGGAAGTGTCTCATTTTGTCTGGTTTGTTGAATGTGCTGCTTTTCTTTCTTGACCTAGATTACCAGAGGCTGATGACTGTGGCGGAGACGATTACAGCTCTCATGTTTCCTTTCCAGTGGCAGCATGTCTATGTCCCCATTCTCCCAGCTTCTCTCCTGCACTTCTTAGATGCTCCTGTTCCCTACCTGATGGGCTTGCATTCCAATGGCCTGGATGATCGGTCAAAGCTGGAGTTGCCTCAGGAGGTGAGAACCTGAGTATTGTGCCTCTGGTCCTCTCCAGCACTGGTGAGACAAGGACTCTGGAAGGAGTCCAACATGGTACACCAATGGTTTTCAGGGTAGTGGGAGTGGGGAGTACTTGAGGAACATGAATCACTTTACAGAAAAAATAGAGTGAAGTACAGTGACCCTTATCTAAGTTCATGTCATTCCACATGTGCTTGTCGTCGTCATCACTTGACTCACTTGCATTATGTTTTCATGTTTTGTGAATACCCTTTTCATACATATGTTTCCAAACATGGTATTCCCCAATTTTATTGTCATCTTGCTTGCTGTGTACATAGGGCAAGTTCTGTTCCCTCCAGTACCTTGCAGTGCCATTCTGTGTGTTCTTCAAGGATGTGTGTCTATGAAGAAATTGCTGGGAAACCAGCAGTTTTCGTAATAAGATTGGGCAGTTAGGATTCCTGTATGTGTTCTGAGGTGGAGATCCTCTGTGTCTATGCCATTCTCCATCACTAGAACAGCCTTTCGTCCTAGCTTCCTGCCCTGTCTGTAGTCTGCTTAGGAAGGAGTGAACAACAGGGCTGAAGAATGTCCTTCATAAACAGGTTTATGCTCTCAGAGTCTCTTTCACCCAATCTGCCCTCTGAAGTTCTGCCTTGATTTATAACAGATAAACCCTCTGTGTGGTTTCTGTGAAGAATCCTAGATTTGTATGTGGGGGGGCAGAGCAGAGAGAAAAAGACCTGTGTTTTGTTTCTTTTTTTGACACAAGGACTCACTATGTAGCTGAGGATGGCCTGGAACCTCCCTGTGTAGACCACAGGCTGGCCTCAAATTCATACAGAGATCTACATGACTCTGTCTCTTGAGTGCTGGAATTAAAGGTGTGTGGCATCATGCCCAGCTAGAAATAGCTTTTTAAAAAATTTTTAATGTATTTTTTCAATTTTTATTTATTTTTGTATGTGTATGAATGTAGGTCTGTGCACCCCTGTGCATGAAGGTTTGTGCACCCGTGTCATGCAATGCCGCGGAGGTCAGAAGAGGGTCTCGGATTCCCCTGGAACTGGAGTTCTCCTGGAATTGGAGTTACAGACGGTTCTCAGCTGCCATGTGGGGGCTGGGGATCGAACCCGGGTCCTCTGCAAGAGCAGTCGGTGCTCTTAACGCTAGGCTATCTCTCCAGCCCCTGAAATAGCTTTTTAAAAGAGTAAAACATTACACATAATGAGGAGTGATGGTATCTTTAGAAAACATATTGGATTTTCTCAGAAAAAAATATGTTTATAGTTAAAAAAAAACCAACAATAAAAGAAGAATCACTGGGCTGGAGAGATGGCTCAGCGGTTAAGAGTGCCAACTGCTCTTGCAGAAGACCCGGGTTCGATTCCCAGCACCCACATGGGGGCTGAGAACCGTCTTTAACTCCAGTTCCAGGGAATCAGATGCTCTCTTCTGACCTCCGTGGCATTGCATGACACGGGTGCACCAACCTGCATGCAGACAGTACACTCATACACATAAATAATAAAAAAATAAAAAAGAGGAATCACCTCACTTTTTACTACCCAGAGATAACCCAAAATACTAGTATTTTGGCTGACATTTTTGAACTGTAAGGTTTTTTTTTTTTAAACTCTGGCATTAGAAGGAAGTTTTTTTTTTTTAATTTTTATTTAATTATGTGTATGAATGTACTATCTGCATTAGGTCTGTGCACCTGTGTCGTGCAATGCTGCGGAGGTCAGAAGAGGGTCTTGGATTCCCCTGGAACTGGAGTTCTCCTGGAATTGGAGTTACAGATGGTTCTCAGCTGCCATGTGGGGGCTGGGGATCGAACCCGGGTCCTCTGCAAGAGCAGTCGGTGCTCTTAACACTAGGCTATCTCTCCAGCCCCTGAAATAGCTTTTTAAAAGAGTAAAACATTATACATAATGAGGAGTGATGGTATCTTTAGAAAACATAATTTTGGATTTTCTCAGAAAAAAATATGTTTATAGTTAAAAACAAAAAACCCCAATAATAAAAGAAGAATCACCGGGCTGGAGAGATGGCTCAGTGGTTAAGAGTGCCAACTGCTCTTGCAGAAGACCCGGGTTTGATTCCCAGCACCCACATGGGGCCTGAGAACCGTCTTTAACTCCTTAACTCCAGTTCCAGGGAATCCAATGCCCTCTTCTGACCTCTGTGGTATTGCATGACATGGGTGCACCAACCTGCATGCAGACAGTACACTCATACACATAAATAATAAAAAAATGAAAAAGAAGAATCACCTCACTTTTTATTACCCAGAGATAACCCAAAATACTAGTATTTTGGCTGACATTTTTGAACTATAAGGTTTTTTTTTTTTAAACTCTGGCATTAGAAGGAAGTTTTTTTTTAATTTTTATTTATTTAATTATGTGTATGAATTTACTGTCTGCATGTAGGTCTGTGCACCCGTGTCATGCAATGCTGCGGAGGTCAGAAGAGGGCATCACAGTCCCCTGGAACTGGAGTTAAAGACGGTTTTCAGCTGCCATGTGGGTGCTGGGCATCGAACCTGGGTCCTCTGTAAGAGCAGTTGGCACTCTTAACTGCTAGGCCATCTCTTCAGCCCAGAAGGAAGTTTTGAGGGAAGATGTTGGCCTGTGCAAGGTGACGTCAGGATAGTGAGGTAGATAAGCTTGGTTTATAAGAGAGACTTTCTGTAGGCCAGAATGTGTACATTTTTTAGACCCTCAAATCAGAATTTGTCAGTTGCTGCCCTGTCTTTAGGCATCGGAAGACTATAAAAAGTCCTTTGTTCTTTTTTACACCAACACATGATCTCAGCAAGTGAGAGCTCTGAGCTGCTTTTGTGAGCCATCCTTTGTTGTGTCTTCTCTTTGAGGCTTCATTGTCTGAACACACAGCCACGTGAGAGAAGCTGAGGGTATTAAGAGTACCCTGTACCCCCTTTCTTGTTTTCTCCTTCTGTTTCACAGACACCCCCCCCCCCAACTTCCCCCCAGGATCCTATGTATTGAATTCCCTTTGATGACTAAGAGGGGAAACTGGCTGCAATTTGGTGTTAGGAGTTCAGGTTGGCAAAGGGTTTTGTGGTCCTCTGAAGGAAGAGTTTGAGAGTTTTGGGGGCCGTTCTAGTTTCTTTTACATTGCTGTGACAAAACACTTTGACCAGTACCAACTTGGGAAGGAAAGGGTTGATTGTCTTACATCTCCGGGATCACAGTTCATCACTGAGGGAGGGAGCCGAAGGTAGGAACTGAGGGCAGAAATGTGGAGGCAGGAGCTGAAGCACAGGTGGTGGAAGAATTTACTCCCTTGGCCCATTCCTAACCTGCTTTCTTAAACAGTACACAACAACCTGCGGGGGGGTGGGGGGTGGTGGTGGCACCACCCACAATGGGCTGGGCCCTCCCACTTCACTCAGCAATCAAGAAAATATTCCACAGACTTGGCCACAGGCCAGGAAATTCCCCAGTTGAGGCTCCCTCCACCCAGGTGTGTCAAGTTGTATGTCTTTTTTTTGTTTGTTTGTTTTTGTTTTTTGAGACAGGGTCTCCCTGTAGCCCTAGCTGTCCTGGAACTTGCTCTTAGACCAGGCTGGCCTTGAACTCACAAAGATCCGCCTGCCTCTGCCTCCCAAGTGCTAGGATTAAAGGCATGTGCCACCACACCCGGCTAAGTTGTATGTCAAGTTGACACTAAAGCTATCCAGCACAGGGGGTTAGATTTGGGGAACTCATGTGGATACACCCTTGGCAGTAGTTAAGTCTTCCCATGACCCCTTTTCAACAAGAAAAACTGATTACTTGGGCTTCATTACCTGTTCTAGGCTGTGCATCTCCGTAAAGCTGTCCAGCAAGAACTGTTGGCTTTTTTCTCCTTTAAGGAAAGGGATGCCTGAGGAGTTGGTGTTAGGTTTATGAACTGCTTCTGTTGACCAGCTCCCTCCCTGTGTGCTGGGGAAGATGCAGCGTGAGGATGTTTTATGAGCCTAGAAATTAAATGCCTTCTTTTTCACTTTGCCCTTTCACCCCTCCTTTCTTCACCCCAATTTTGCAAAGGATCTCTACTGAGATCTATCCAGAAGCTCCTCTATATCTTTTCTTTTTTTAATTTTAATTTTATTTATTTTTCATGTGTATGAGTGTACTGTCTGCATGTAGGTTTGTGCACCCATGTCGTGCAATGCCGCAGAGGTCAGAAGAGGGTGTTGGATTCCCCTGGAATTGGAGTTTCAGACGGTTCTCGGCCACTATGTGGGTGCTGGGGATCGAACCCGGGTCCTGTAAGAGCGGTCGGCGCTCTGTATCTTAATCAAATCCATCTCTGAATGTGCTTGAGCTATTTTCTTTCCTCATCCACCTCTAACCAGGGCTGTTCATATTTGTGGACACAGGGTTTGAACTTGGTAAAATTCCTTATAGACACTCTATGTTTGGCTTATGTTCGTGGGAGAGAAGCCAGACAGCCATTATTGAGTGGATCTGGTTACTTTAGTTGCCTCTACATTTCCTATTAGAAAAACTGCTGTTTTTCTTTGTCTTTTCATTTCAGAGAGAGGTGAACCAGGGGGCGAGAGACGGAAGTATGTGCTTCTTGTTCTGTCAGCTTAGTGGAAGGGCCTTTGACAGATGAGTTAATTCTGTTCTTTGTATCTGTTTTGATGGTTTGGCCTGAAAGCATTTATAATGCTAAAATCTTAAAGAATAAGCAAAAAGTAGTCTGTTTTAGGTGGTAAACTTCCTTTGGTTCTTTAGCCAGGCAGGACTCAAAGCTATAATCTTCTAGAAGAACTCCGAAAGTAAAAACTGAAAGCAACTCTTCTAGTCTTTGAATTCTTGAGATGAGAATGCTTTTTATAGCTACATAGGTTGATAGAATAATTTATGCACTCAACATAAATGATATATGCAGGGCCTGTTAAACATGCAGCTGTAATAGATCCAAGTGTGTGGAATAGCAACATTAGCTGGGTTGATTATGCTACCTTCCTGCCTCTTCTTTCAGAGTATAAGCCTGTTGGCCCAAGGATAATCACATAGATGAGTGGGACAGCATTTTGATATATGGCATCAAAGTGCTTTGGCAAAGGAAAGACCAGTTAGTAACTTCTAGAAAAACTATTCATAGAGGGAAGATTTAAAATTATTTATTTATTTTTACTTGGTGTGTATGAGTGTATTGCTGACATGTATGTAAGTACATCTGTGTTGTACAATGCCCAAGGATGTTGGATCCCCTAGAACTGGAGTTACGGATGCTTGTTAGCTGTTATGTGGGTGCTGGGAACTGAACCTGGGTCTTCCCCTAGAACTGGAGTTACAGATGTTTGTTAGCTGTTATGTGGATGCTGGGAACTGAACCTGGGTCTTCTGCAAGAACAGCCAGTACTCTTAACTGCTGAGCCATCTTTCCAGCCACAGTAGAGGAAAGATTGTTTTTTAATGACCTTTACCTTATCCCATAAAGAAATCAATTTCAGCTGGATTAAAAAGTTAAATGAGCCAGGCGTGGTGGGGCACGCGTTTAATCCTAGCACTCAGGAGACAGAGGCAGGCAGATCTTTGTGAGTTCAAGGCCAGCCTGGTCTACACAGTGAGTTCCAGGACAGCTGGGGCTACAGGGAGACCCTGTCTCAAAAAAGCCAAAGGAAAAAAAAAAAAGTTAAATGAAAGCTGGCATGGTGGCGCACCCCTTTAATCCTAGCACTTGGGAGGCAGAGGCAGGCAGATCGCTGTGAGTTCAAGGCCAGCTTGGTCTACAGAGCGAGTTCCAGGACAGCTGGGGCTACAGGGAGACCCTGTCTCAAAAAGACAAAAAAAAACAGGGTCTCCCTGTTGCCCCAGCTGGCCTGGAACTCACTCTGTAGACCAGGCTGCCCCCCCCCTTTGAACGCCAAAGATCCGCGCTGGCCTCTGCCGGGTCACAAGTGCTCGATTAAAGGCGTGCGCCACCACTCCCTCCCCCCGGCTGGGGACTTCTTTTTAGTGGTGAACCATTTCTCTATTTTGTAAAGTACAACAGAGTGAAAAAATATACCAGGTGAACTGAGAAATATTTAGGGAGATTAAAAAGGTACCTCTGGGGATGGGAGAGATGTCTCCGTTGTTAAGAGCACTGTCCCGGCTCTTGCAGAGAGGACCCATGTTCGAATCCCAGCACCCACCTTGGCAGCTAATTAATCTGTCTTTAATTTCAGTTTCAGGGGATTCAACACACTCTACTGACCTCCACAGAGATTGCATGACATGGGTACAACTTATAGAAGGCTAATATCAGATAAAATAAAAAAGTTTTTTTAAATTGTAAAAGTTTATCTTTAGCCAATATGGGTGGGCACGCCTTTAATCCAAACTAAGGTAAGAATGTGATATGAGGAGATCTGAGGGAGAGCCAAAGCTTGCTGCTTTGCACCATTGATTTCTCAGTGATGTCCTAGATTCTGTCAGTTCTCCTTCACCCTTGGGATAATTAGCACCTTTAGTTCCATGGCTACATTGCTCTCTGCTTATAATGACCTCATCTCTCTTAATTAAGTCGTTCTTAAATAGAACCCTTTCCTCCACATCAGAATCTCTCCTGCCCTTTCTCTCCTTCCTCCTTCCCTCCCCTTTCTCTCCTGTCCTTACTACCTCTCTTCCCACTGGACCCAGGCTTCCTGCTTGCTAGGTAAGTCTCTGCCACGCAACTAAATCTCTAACCTCCAGAATCCTTGTCTTATTTTTCTAACCATTTTTTTTTTTTCTCTGTTCTTACCTTCTCACTGTTTATTCCTAAGACTAGTAGAAAAAAAAAAAAAAAAAAGGCTTTGATTAATCTTTATAACAGGAATATTATTTTAATCTCTTTTTTGGTCTTTTTTTGAGACAGGGTCTCCCTGTAACTCCACCTGTCCTTGAACTCGCTTTGAGACCAGGCTGGCCTTGAACTCACAAAGATCTGCCTGCCTCTGCCTCCCAAGTGCTAGGATTAAAGGCGTACGCCACCACGCCTGGCTGTTTTAATCTTTATGAAAGTGATAATGTCCTTTTTATATAAATGATTCATACATACTTTAGCCTTTTATTATCTATCTATCTATCTATCTATCTATCTATCTATCTATCTATCTATCTATCATCTATCATCTATCTATCTATCATCTATCTTTGTTCTTAGCTGCCATGTGGGTGCTGGGGGGTCCTCTGCTAGAGCAGTCCGTGTTCTTAACTGCTGAGCCATCTCTCCAGCCCCACCTTTTAATAATGTGCTGGAGTGAAGGCAATGATAGTTGTCAGGAAAGGTCACTAAGATAAGCATATAAAAACAAATAGCTTTTCTAATTTATTCTGCAAGAAAATTGTAACACAAGGAATGTAAAGTACTAACTTAAATTGAACAAGAAATGATGCAAGACCTCTAAGGATCAGTAGAGGGATAGTCAGCAATGTTAGTACTACTGCTGTCAGGCTGAGTTCAAGTTCCAGTTCTTCTAAGTACTGATTTTTTATGGCCTAGAACTCGCTATGTAGCTCAGGCTGGCCTTCAACTCAGAGATCCCTCTCCCTCTGCCTCCCAAGTGCTGGGATTAAAGGTGTGCGCCACCACTCGTGTTTTGTTTTTGTTTTGTTTTTTTATAAGATTTTAGTATATTTTTTAAAGATAAAGTTACTTCAGGATGGCCTGGAAATATGTAGCCCCATGGTAGCCTTGAATACCCAGCAGTCCTCCTGCCTTCCCAAGTGTTTGGATTACTAGTGTCAGCAACTAGGCATGACTTCTGTTTTCGAGTTTTGTCTGTAAAATAAGGCTAACTAGATGGTGCCACCTCTTACTTTGTTAATCCAGTTTACCCATGCCATAGCATTGTATGAGAGTGCTGACTCTACATCCTCCCAGAGGCAGTCTTAAAATCAGAAGGAAGCATAGCGATTGCCAATAGACCTCACAGGGGCTTCTACACTGCATTGAGGGTCATAAAAGAAGTTATGGCAGTCAGGACTGGAACTTAGACTTCTTCCTTTTTCTCACTGACTGTAGAATTCATTAATTGGTTAAACATTTGACAAGAATTTATTGTGTGAAACTTGTGTGCTTAACATCATACTATGTGGACGACTTTTAGCTACTTTCCCTAGCATTTTACAGCTGAAGACAGGAGGCAGAGAGGTTACATCACCTTCCTAAGGTTGTACAACTAGAAAGGCGTTGGGGGGAACTGGCACAGTCTCATTTCCGAGACCCGTTTTTACATCACATTTCATGTGTATCCATTTCCGATGTTCTCTTCCCTCTTTTTCTTTATCCCTTCTAAAACTCTGTGGTGCTCTGGAGTTGTTCACACTCCTCATCTGGTTTCAATTTCCAGGCTAACCTCTGCTTTGTGGATGTTGACAACCACTTCATTGAGTTGCCAGAGGACTTGCCTCAGTTTCCCAACAAATTGGAGTTTGTCCAGGAAGTCTCAGAGATCCTCATGGCGTTCGGCATTCCCCCTGAAGGAAACCTCCATTGCAGTGAGAGCGCCTCCAAGCTGAAGAGGATTCAGGCCTCTGAGCTTGTCTCTGACAAGAGGAATGGGAACATTGCTGGCTCCTCTTTGCATTCCTATGAGCTCCTCAAGGAGAATGAAACTATTGCTCGGCTGCAAGCCTTGGTCAAGAGGACTGGAGTGAGTTTGGAAAAAGTAAGAAGCTGGAGATGAATCTGACATATTTGGTCTGTGTAGAATACTGTCCTGGGGAAGTTGGATTTAGGAGAGAAAGCATTTAGGTCAGGACCAGTACATAACTATGAGCAGGGAAGAGTACTCTGTATGGGAGACTGAGTCAGCACTAGCAGTTACACTAGCCAGTGCTGTGTGATCTAAATCTGGGAGCTGCTCAGGGAGGTTGAGAGCCTGCCACTGTTCCGTGCACTACTACAGGGTGATGAGAGGGACGGTGGCGGCGAGCCTTGTGTTCAAACCTTTCTGATACATTGCCCTTGAGTTTCACAACAGCTTAACAGAAATATTGCTCACTGTTTTATGGCCTTAGATACCGAAGAGACATTTAAATATTTTTGCCTAAGATTCAGTGCTTATCTATGAATTCAGCTCTGGTCTAGACAGATCCTCCTGTATTCTTTGCAGGGATGTACTTAGCTTACTTTCTTTATTTGTTTACCCATCTCTTCACCTTCTCTATTCTCACTGCAGTGTAGCTTTTGTTAGTAACGTACAGACAGACCAATATAAATTTTGTTGGGGACTTCTTTTTATTTTATTTTATTTTATTTATTTATTTATTTTTGGTCTTTTTGAGACAGGGTCTCCCTGTTGCCCCAGCTGGCCTGGAACTCACTCTGTAGACCAGGCTGGCCTTGAACTCACAAAGATCCGCCTGCCTCTGCCTCCCAAGTGCTAGGATTAAAGGCGTGCGCCACCACTCCCGGCTGGGGACTTCTTTTTAGTGGTGAACCATTTCTCTATTTTGTAAAGTACAACAGAGTGAAAAAATATACCAGGTGAACTGAGAAATATTTAGGGAGATTAAAAAGGTACCTCTGGGGATGGAGAGATGTCTCAGTTGTTAAGAGCACTGTCTGCTCTTGCAGAAGACCCCAGGTTCGAATCCCAGCACCCACTTGGCAGCTAATAACTGTCTGTAAATTCAGTTTCAGGGGATTCACTGCCCTCTTCTGTCCTCCATGGGTATTGCATGACATGGGTACACTTATATGAAGGCATAATACTCATATAAAATAAAAAATTTTTTTTAAATTGTAAAGAGTTTATCTTTAGCCAGATATGGTGGTGCACGCCTTTAATTCCAAACTTAAGGTAAGAAATGTGATATGAGGAGATCTGAGGGAGAGCCAAAGCTTGCTGCTTTGCACCATTGATTTCTCAGTGATGTCCTAGATTCTGTCAGTTCTCCTTCACCCTTGGGATAATTAGCACCTTTAGTTCCATGGCTACATTGCTCTCTGCTTATAATGACCTCATCTCTCTTAATTAAGTCGTTCTTAAATAGAACCCTTTCCTCCACATCAGAATCTCTCCTTCCCTCCCCTTTCCTCTCCTGTCCTTACTACCTCTCTTCCCACTGGACCCAGGCTTCCTGCTTGCTAGGTAAGTCTCTGCCACGCAACTAAATCTCTAACCTCCAGAATCCTTGTCTTATTTTTCTAACCATTTTTTTTCTTCTGTTCTTACCTTCTCACTGTTTATTCCTAAGACTAGTAGAAAAAAAATCAGATATTGGCCAGGCTTGGTGGCGCACGCCTTTAATCCTAGCACTTGGGAGGCAGAGGCAGGCGGATCTTTGTGAGTTCAAGGGCAGCCTGTTCTACACAGTGAGTTCCAGGACAGCTGGGGCTACAGGGAGACCCTGTCTCGAAAAGATAAAAAAAAAAAAAAATCAGATATTGTATTTCTTTCGCATAAAAGTATAAGTGTCTAAATCTTCAGCCATTAATTTTTTTGTGTGTAGCTTGAAGTGCGTGAAGACCCCAGCTGCAATAAAGATCTTAAAGTTCAGTGTGATGAAGAGGAGCTCAGGATTTACCAGCTCAACATTCAGATTCGGGAAGTTTTTGCCAATCGCTTTACGCAGATGTTTGCAGATTATGAAGTGTTCGTTATTCAGCCCAGCCAGGATAAGGAGTCCTGGTTCACCAACAGGGAGCAGATGCAGAACTTCGATAAAGTAAGTGCAGTCCTGCTGGAGAACCATCCAAAAATGAGATTTGTTTTCCTTTTTCTTCCTATTATAGAGTAAGGAAGGTAAAATAGAACTGTTAGTGGTTTACCTTAGCCAAAGCCACTCCCCACCTCTGTTGGCTTGATCATACTGGAATGGACTCTCTCTAGGCAAAGCTGTATCTGTAGATTGAACGTCAAGGCTGATTAGTTCTCAGTAAGTTACCAGAATAACTTTGCCGTAGTGACAGAATCTCAGGAAACCTAAACTTTTTTTTTTTGCCTTTTTTGAGATAGGGTATCCCTGTAGCTCTGGCTGTCCTGGAACTCACTCTGTAGACCAGGCTATCCTTGAACTCACAAAGATCCACTTGCCTCTGCCTCCCAAGTGCTAGGATTAAAGGTGTGCCCCACCACCCCCGGCTAGGAAACCTCAACTTTTATGAGAATTTTTAATTATTTAAAATTATTTGTATTTTATGTGTGTGAGTATATTACCTGCATGTATGTAAGTGCACTTCTGTTGTGCAGTGTCTGCAGAGGTCAGAGAAGGCATTGTATTCCCTTGGAACTAGAGTTAATTGATAGGTGCCATGTGGGTGTTGAGACTCAAACCCTGGTTTTCGGCAAGAGCAGCCAGTGCTGTTAACCACTAAGCCATCTCTTCCAGCCCTGAGGGGGAAAAAATTTAAGAAGGTTTTTTTTTTTTTTTTTCTTTTTTTTGCAGTTAGCTTTGCATAAAGGTCTAGAAAGCTCCAGAGAAGAATGGCTCTACTAGGGCCCTTGGGGTGTATTGCCATTACTGGTCAGGGCTGTGATGTTCTCTGTCAGCGACTGTTTCTTCTTGGTCCCATCAGGCATCTTTCCTGTCAGATCAACCTGAGCCCTACCTTCCCTTCCTCTCAAGATTCCTGGAAACCCAGATGTTTGCATCTTTTATTGACAATAAGATCATGTGTCATGATGATGATGATAAAGACCCTGTCCTCCGGGTCTTTGATTCTCGGGTAGACAAGATCAGACTGTTGAATGTTCGGACACCTACTCTTCGCACATCCATGTATCAGAAGTGTACCACTGTGGATGAAGCAGGTAAGGTCTCCGTGGAGCTGGACATTTTAGCCTCCTGGACTTTGCCACTAACATGTTCCTGTTCTTAAACATGCCAGCCCTTTTCATCAGTTTTGCCTTTGCATATGTTTACCACATTGCTTGCAATGCTCTTCCTTAATTTTTTTCCCTTATACCTTCTTCTTATTCCTTAAGACTGTATCAGTTAAAAATAGGTCCTGTTGTAGGTACCAGGAAACCCAAACAGCAGTAGATTGAACAAATATGCCTCATTTTTCTCAGACTAATAGGAACTGTAGAATTGTTCATGGCTGATGTTTGCTCAGCCACTCCACAGCACAGTGAGGAACTGATGTTCTGTTAGTGTACTGTTGCCTCATGGTTACAAGAAGCTTTTTGTATTCCCATTAAGGCAAGAAGAGGGGGGAAGTTGATACCAGCTATATTTGTTCTTTTATCAGAGAGTGAAAGTTTCCAGAAATTCACAACAGCTTCTATTATCTCTCAGGCCAACATCAGGTTATGTGACCTGTAGGTACTGGGGAGGCTGGGAAAGCAAACACTAAATTGGTTGCAATTCTTCTTTGAATAGTATTGCTGTGTAATCAGAAAGAAGAAGTAGGAGCAAGGCATGGTATCATACACCTATAGTCCCAGCACTTGGAAGGCTGAGGCAGGAGGATAAGTGGATGGCTGTGCATTGAGACAGCCTAGACTACATCTCATGTATCAGGTTAGCCAAGGCTACAGAGCAAGATCTTGTCTCAAAAAAACAAAAGTGTGTGAGAGTGGTGGGGGTGGTGGTGATGCTGATGGTGATGAAGTATGAGTAAGTTGATGTTTGCCCAACCTCCCTAGCCTCTGTGTGTGTGTGTGTGTGTGTGTGTGTGTGTGTGTGTGTGTGTGTGTCCCGCCCTGAAGCTGCCTTCAGGCTTAGTTAGGCTGAGTCGGTTGACTCTCTTCCTCTGTGCTCCTGTGTCTTTGTTCTTGTTCCCACTCTCTGTTCTTTTGAGCTGACCTTATCAGGGGACAGCTTAAGTACAGAGCCTATATTTGCTCATTTTCTTATCCCTAATCCTCTAGCATTATGCCTGGACTTACGGTATTAAAAGGTGGGTGCTACAGAAATGATTATCATGCCTTTCTGTTCACTGAGGCCTCAGCTAGATTAGCTACCATGTTGTCAGCTTGAACTGCTGGTCTGAGGAGTGTGTCCTTATGGGACATTCTGTCCCTGTAGCCCTTTTGTATGTTTTGTTTATTTATTTACCATATATTATAACTAACTACTGGATGCTAAGTGCTCAACAGATACTTCCCCAGTATATGAAACAGGCCAGTTTGAAGGTAGAACTGTTCTCATTGACCCTGCCTTACCTTTCCTGTCCTCGCCCAGGCCTTTCATTACCGTAATGACAGTCATTCCTTTTTTTAATTTTTTTTTTTTTTTGTCTTTTTTGAGACAGGGTCTCCCTGTAGCCCAGCTGTCCTGGAACACACTCTGTAGACCAGGCTGGCCTTGAACTCACAAAGATCCGCCTGCCTCTGCCTCCCTGTGCTAGGATTAAAGGCGTGCGCCACCTCACCCGGCTGTCATTCCTTTTTGCTAAGGCTTAAAGGCACATTGTTCAAGCAAGTAGCCTGGTCTCAGACAGTCATTCTTGCCTCCTGGGACACAGATCCTTGAATATTCCTCAGGCTTTGGACCTGGACAGTTTGATAGAAATTTCTGTGTAAAAAAAAAAGGGGCTGGAGAGATAGCCTAGCGGTTAAGAGCACCGACGCTCTTGCAGAGGACCGGGTCCGATCCCCAGCAACCCACATGGCGGCTAGAACCGTCTGTAACTCCAATTCCAGGAGAACTCCAGTTCACAGGGGAATCCGAGACCCTCTTCTGACCTCGCCCGGCATTGCATACACGGATGCACAAACCTACATGCAGACAGTACATTCACATACATACAAAAAAAAAAAAAAAAAAAGAATTTTCTGTGTGACTGTGCATTTAGAAACTATCTCTGACTCCACCCTCCAGTCTCCTTCTATCTGTGCTTTCTGATATGGGTCTGACATAGCCATGCTGGTTTGAAACGGTGTATAGCTGTTGACCTTGAACTTCCTCTGCCTTCCTAGTGCTGGTTAAGGCCATGGAGGTGCCTAGTCTGGTTTTTTTAAAATTTTTATTTTATTTTTTTTTGTATGTGATTCGAATGTACTGTCTGCATGTAGGGTCTGTGCACCCGTGTCGTGCAATGCCACGAGGTCAGAAGAGGGTGTCGGATTCCCCTGGAACTGGAGTTCTCCTGCCCATGTCCGGTTTTTACACAGTGCTAGAGATCAAACCCTAGGACTTTGTGCATGTCCTGGCGAGCATTTTACCAACTGAGCTACATCCTGAGTCTGTCAACATTTTTTTTTTTTTGAGACAGGGTCTCCNTCAAGGCCAAGCCTGGTCTACAATGTGGCGTTCCAGGACAGTTTGGGCTACAGGGGAGACCCTGTTCTCCGAAAAGAACCAAAAAAAAAAAAAAGAGATAATTCAATCTATGCTGCAGTGTTCACACATGGACTAACAGACTGGGTGTGTGTATTTCTGTCTCATGATGTAGTAAGTGTACCAGTGTCATGCACATCCTAGGAGCAAAAAGGCATTAAATCCCCTGAACTGCAGTTATGGGACAGTTGTATGCAGCCATGTGGGTGCTAGGAAATGGAACCCTGGATCCTATTGCAAGCGCACAGTGCTCTTATCCTCTGAACCCATCTTCTCCAGCCTCCTGACTTCTGGAAATCCTGATTTTAAAAATGCTTGGAAAGGCACGTGGAAGGGGATCCTGTGAAGTTCAAGTCCCAGCCTGTCTACAATAGACGAATGTTCTAGACCAGGCTGGGCTATATGATAACTGAGACCTGTCTCAAAAAAAAAAAAATTTGACAGGGATGCAGGATGTAGCTCAGTTGGTAAAATGCTCGCAGAGACATGCACAAAGTCCTGGGTTGATCTCTAGCACTGTGTAAAACCGGACATGCGCAGAGAACCCCGTTCCAGGGGAATCCGCACCCTCTTCTGACTCCTTCATTGCACGACCAAGGGTGCACGACCTACACATGCAGACAGTCACATTCATACACATACAAAAAAATAAAAAATAAAAATTAAAAAAACCAGAACATGGCAGCCCATGCCTGTACACTCAGCACTGGAAGGCAGGAGGAAGTTCAAGGTCAACAGCTATACACCAGTTTCAAACCAGCATGGACTATGTCAGACCCCATATCAGAAAGCACAGATAGGAAGGAGACTGGAGGGTGGAGTCAGAAGATAGTTCTCTAAATGCCAGTCACACCGATACATTGCTTTTTTCATTTTTTTTTTTTTAGTGTTTGAATGTACTGTTCTGCCATGTAGGGTTTGCACCGGGTCGTGCAATGGCCGCGGAGTCAGAAGAAGCGGGTCCTCGATCCCCGGAACTGGGTGTCTCTGGAATTGGAGTTACAGAACGGTTCTTTAGCCGCCATGGGGTGCTGGGGATCGACACCCGGGTCCCTCTGCAAGAAGCAGTCGGTGCTCTTAACCGCTAGGCTATCTCTCCAGAAAAAAAAAAAAAAAAGAAATTTCTGTGTGACTGTGCATTTAGAGAACTATCTTCTGACTCCACCCTCCAGTCTCCTTCCTATCTGTGCTTTCTGATATGGGGTCTGACATAGTCCATGCTGGTTTGAAACTGGTGTATAGCTGTTGACCTTGAACTTCCTCCTGCCTTCCTAGTGCTGAGTTTACAGGCATGGGCTGCCATGTCTGGTTTTTTTTAAATTTTTATTTATTTATTTTTTTGTATGTGTATGAATGTACTGTCTGCATGTAGGTCTGTGCACCCGTGTCGTGCAATGCCACGGAGGTCAGAAGAGGGTGTCGGATTCCCCTGGAACTGGAGTTCTCCTGCCATGTCCGGTTTTACACAGTGCTAGAGATCAAACCCAGGACTTTGTGCATGTCCTGGCGAGCATTTTACCAACTGAGCTACATCCTGAGTCCTGTCAACATTTTTTTTTTTTTGAGACAGGGTCTCAGTATATAGCCCAGCCTGGTCTAGAACTTGTTATGTAGACTAGGCTGGACTTGAACTCACAGAGATCCCCTTCCACGTGCCTTTCCAAGCAATTTTTAAAATCAGGATTTCCAGAAGTCAGGAGGCTGGAGAAGATGGGTCAGGGATAAGAGCACTGGCTGCTCTTGCAAAGAGTCCAGGTTCCATTCTCAGCACCCACATGGCGGCTAACAACTGTCCATAACTGCAGTTCCAGGGGATTTAATGCCCTTTTTTGACCTCCATAGGTATTGCATGACACTGGTACACTTACATACATGCAGAAAATACACACACACAGTCTGTAGTCCATGTGTTGAACACTGCAGCATACTGATTTGAATTACTCTTTTTTTTTTTTTTTTGGTCTTTTCGAGACAGGGTCTCCCTGTAGCCCCAACTGTCCTGGAACTCACATTGTAGACCAGGCTGGCCTTGAACTCACAAAGATCCGCCTGCCTCTGCCTCCCAAGTGCTAGCATTAAAGGCGTGCGCCACCACGCCTGGATGAATTACTCTTATCTTTTATCCAAATATGTAGTCTCATAAGCCTTTTAGAATATAGGGCTTAGCAAACCAAGTGACACATCTATAATCCAACCTCTACACCTAATTAGCCTCTTAACTCTTATTAAGGAAGCTCCCTCATGCAGCAGGGGGCCAGGAACTCAGAAGGTCATGAATGGCCAACCAAACCCTGAAGATTAGGACAGGTCACCTATATTTAGCTTGCTCACCCAGGGCTTCACAAACATTGTGGAAAAGGGCGTGGAAAGATTGTAAGAGCCAGGGAGGTGGTGCAAGACCAGATGGAAATGAATCCTACAAGCTCCTGGGACCCTGTTCTCATGAACCTACAACATTGGTGTCAGCATGCACAAGGCCCATGCAAGCTCAGCCAGGCAAAAAACCCAGCACAGAACTTCAGAAATGGGTAGCAGAACCCAATCTTTAGACAAGGTCTCCCTGTAGCCCCAGTTGGTCTGGAACTCACTATGTAAACCAGGCTGGCCTCACAAACTCACAGAGATCCACCTGCCTTTGCGTCCCAAGTGCTGGGATTGAAGGTGTGCACTACCACACCTAGCTGGCAATCAAGTCTTACACCTGTCCTCCAACTAAAGTTACACATAAAGATGCTTGCTTAGTTCCTCACTGCATCCAGAGGGTTAGGTGCATTCTGGACTAACCAATTAGTCCAGAATGCACATTAGTCCAGAATGCACCTAACCCTCTGGATGCAGTGAGGAACTAAGTTTAGTAAGTTTGGGTAGGCCTAAAGAGATGACTTGACCAAGGACATGTAACATGGGCTGAGGGTTGAGACTTTTTTTGAGACAGGATCTCTCTTTCATCCCAGCTGGCCTGGAACTTGCTATGTAGACCAGGCTGGACTTGAACTCACAGAGATCTGCCTGGCTCTGCCTCCCAATGCTAGGACTAAAGGTGTGAGCCACTACACTCGGTCCTCTCAATATTTAAAAAAAAAAAATTGGGGGGGTGGAGAGATAGCCTAGCGGTTAAGAGCACCAACTGCTCTTACAGAGGACCTGGGTTTGATCCGCAGCAGCCACATGGCGGCTGAGAACCGTCTGTAACTCCAATTCCAGGAGAACTCCAGTTCCAGGGGAATCCGAGACCCTCTTCTGACCTCCGCAGCATTGCACGACACAGGTGCACAGACATACATGCAGACAGTACATTCATACACATACAAAAATAAAAGAAAATTTTTTTGGTATTTTTTTAAAAAACTTTTGTTTGTTTGTTTATTTTATGTGTATGAATGTACTGTCTGCATGTAGGTTTGTGCACCTGTGTTGTGCAATGCCGCGGAGGTCAGAAAAAGGCATCGGATTCCCCTGGAACTGGAGTTCTCCTGGAATTGGAGTTACAGACGGTTCTCAGCCGCCATGTGGGTGCTGGGGATCGAACCCGGGTCCTCTGCAAGAGCAATCGGCGCTCTTAACTGCTAGGCCATCTCTCCAGCCCTTTTTTTTTTTGTATTTTTGAGACAGGGTCTCCCTGTAGCCCCAGCTGGCCCAGAACTTGCTATGTAGAGCAGCCTGACCTTGAAATCATAGAGATCCGCCAGGCTCTGGCTACAGAGGGCTGGGATTAAAGGCGTGCAGCACCACGCCTGATTTAAATAATTTTTTAAAGTCTATTTTGAACTGGACGTGGTGGTGTACACCTTTAATCCTAGCACTTGGGCGGCAGAGGCAGGTGGATCTTTGTGAGTTCAAGGCCAGCCTGGTCTACATAGTGAGTTCTAGGACAGCCGGAGCTACAGGGAGACCCTGTCTCAAAAAGAACAACAATAACAACAAAAAAACTATTTTGAGACAGGGTCTCCCTATAGCCCCAGCTGTCCTAGAATCCACTGTGTAGACTAGGCTGGACTTGAACTCACAGAGGTCTGTCTGCCTCTGCCTCCTGATGCTGGGATGAAAGGTGTACATCACCATGCCTGGTTTAAATAGTTTTTAAAGATTTATTTATTTATAATTTATTATTATTATTATTTTGGGTCTTTTCGAGACAGGGTCTCCCTGTAGCCCCAGCTGTCCTGGAACTCACTCTGTAGACCAGGCTGGCCTTGAACTCACAAAGATCCGCCTGCCTCTGCCTCCCGAGTGCTAGGAGTAAAGGTGTGCACCACCATGTACGGCTAATTTATTATTTTTTATGTGTATGAATGTACTGTCTGCATGTAGGTTTGTGCACCCATGTCGTGCAATGCCACAGAGGTCAGAAGAGGGCGTTGGATTCCCCTGGAACTGGAGTTGAAGACAGTTCTTAGCCGCCATGTGGGTGCTGGGAATCGAACCCTGGTCCTCTGCAAGAGCAGTGGGTGCTCTTAACTGCTGAGCCATCTCTCCAGGCCCAAGATTTATTTTTTAATTTAAATTTTGTTTATGTGTGTGCCTGTGTGTGATTAAGTGTACATGAGTGCAGATGCCTTGAAAGCCAGATACATGGGATTCCCTGTAGTTATGGAAGTTGTGAGCCACTTGATGTGGGTGCTGCGAACTGAACTCATGTCTTCTCGAAGAGCAGGATGCACTCTTAATCACCAAGTCCTCTCTCCAGCACCCCCTCTCCCTCCCCCAGTGGGCTTTTTTTTTTTTTTTTTTTTTTTTTGTATTTTTGAGAGAGGGTCTCTCTGTAGCCCCAACTGGCCTGGAACTCGCTTTGTAGACCAGGCTGGCCTTGAAATCACAAAGATTTGCCTGCCTCTGCCTCTCCAGCGCTGGGATTAAAGGTGTGTACCACCACGCCTGGCTCCCCCAGTGTTTTGTTTTGTTTTTTTAATTTTTTTTTTAAATTTATTTCTGTATGTGTATGAATGTACTGTCTGCATGCAAGTGTGTGCACCTGTGTCGTGCAGTGCTGCGGAGGTCAGAAGAGGGGGTCGGATTCCCCTGGAACTGGAGTTCTCCTGGAATTGGAGTTTCAGACAGTTCTCGGCTGCCATGTGGGTTCTGGGGATTGAACCCGGGTCCTCTGTAAGAGCGGTCGGTGCTCTTAACTGCTAGGCCATCTCTCCAGCCCTCCCACAGTGTTTTTAATGTTTGTTTTAGTATGTCGTTGGGTTACTTGGAAATAGTTTGATTCTTGTGCTGGATAGCTTTAGCGTCAACTTGACACACCTGGGTTGAGGGAGCCTCAGTGGGGGAATTGCCTCCATTGGACTGGTCTGTGGCCAGGTCTGTGGAGTATTGTCTTGATTTTTGAGTCATGTGGGAGGGCCCAGCCCACTGTGGATGGTGCCACCCCTGGGCACGTGGTTCTGTACTGTATAAGAAGGCAGGCTGAGCATGGGCCAGGGGAGCAAGCCAGTAGGAAGCATTCCTCCATGGCCTGTGCTTAAGCTTCTGCCTCCAGGTTCCTGCCCTGAGTTCCTACCTTGAGACTCCTACTAGAGAATCTTTCAGTTTAAGGCAGATTACCTTCCTCAACTGAGGCAAGTCTTTACTATGTGTTCAAAACCCCATGGATAATTAGGGTTTCATCTAGAATGTTCCTAGCTCCAGATGAAAATTCTGTACATAGACATGTAAAGTCTAACCCTCTCAGGTGACTCTTTCCAACCTTGAGTAGCTGTTGTGTGTCATGAAATGGTCAGTTATGCTGACAAATACTCAAGGGGACTCTGCAGAGCTCCTGGGCTCTCTCCAGTCTGGTCCTGTTTCTTATTAACTCTGCTACCTTGGGCTCTCAGATCTTTTTCTTGGGTATCTTTTTTGTGTGTTTATATTTGTGGTGCTGGGGTTAAGACACAGGGCCTTGAATACACTATCACTGAGCTATACTTCCAGCCCTCACTTGGGTATCTTTTACTCTGGGAATCTACTAGACTCTTCTTAGATTTCTTCTCTGTGTGTCACAACCTGGAAATTCTCAGGGTGATTAGCTGAAGCTTTTGTAGGAATTACCTCATCTGCTTCATGTTTCTCTGGGACCCTTGCCCCTCATTGTCTGATGGCCAATAGTCCAAAGTCATATTTTACCTGTTTGTTTACTGTTATTTCAGGTAGGAGGGTAAAAATCAGTCCTTTTACTCCATCTTGACTGGAAGTGAAAGAGTAGCTACTTCTTTAAAAAAGTTTACTTTGGACACATAAAATAAAAATAAATAAAATATCAAAAACCAAAAAAATAAAAAATAAAAATAAAAAAGTTTACTTTGTTTTTCCTTTAAAAAAAAAATCTTATCCAGAGAAAGCAATTGAGCTACGTCTGGCAAAAATTGACCATGCTGCTGTTCACCCACATTTACTTGACATGAAGATTGGACAAGGGAAATACGAGCCTGGCTTTTTTCCTAAGCTACAATCTGATGTACTTTGCACCGGGCCAGCCAGCAACAAGTGAGTCAATCCTAGAGCTTCCCCCACCCAGCCACTGACCTACAGTAGTCAGCGTCATCCAGAGTCTTAGCTGGAGCTAGTATACATAAGACCTCAGAATTTTGTTAAACAAATATGAAAAAAACCCAGACTATGTAGGTGTCATAGTGTCTGTCAGTTTCTCTTTCCACTATATGAACTGAGATAACTACATATGGCCAAGATTTGGAAAAGACCAGGATGCAAGTGGGTTAAAATTTTCTCATGCCTGGGTCTTATGTAACAGTGACCTAGCATGTCCTTAAAAAATGTTTTGGGGGCTGGAGAGATGGCTCAATGGTTAAGACCACAACTGCTTCTGCAGAGGACCTGGGTTTGGTTCCCGGCACCCACATGGCAGCTAGCAACCATCTGTAACTCCAGTTCTGGGGTATCCAACACCTTCTGGCCTCTTCAGGCATTGCACATCATGGCTGCACTTACATGCAGGCAGTACACTCATATACATAAAATAAAAATAACAAATTGTTTTTAAAAATGTATTTGAGCTAGGTGTGGTGGTACCTGTCTTTAATCTTAGCACTTGGGTGGCAAAGGCAGGTGCAGGTGCAGGTGGATCTCTCTGAGGATGCCAGCCTGGTCTACATGTCTAGTTCCAGGCCAGAAAAAAAAAATCCCAGACAGAGTTTTGGATCTGCACATGATATTTTTATAGGTGTTTAAGACAAATGATGTCTAATTCCTTGGGAGATCCCTTTCCTTTTTTCAGTTACCACTGTTTAGTTTATGAGATGGGATCTCCCTGTAGCCTTAGCTGGCTTGGAACTTGGTATGTAAACCAGATTGGCCTCCTTCTCACAGAGATCCACCTGCCTCCCCTCTTCCCACGTGCTGGGATTAGAAGCATGTGTCACTACGCCCATCTAGTCACCACTTGTTCAGTTGCCCATTCCAAGGACTCTGACCTGCCTCCAGTGGCTTCCTGTCCTCACCACTGGCAACCTAGACATCCAAGTTTTCTCTTGTCAGTTGACCTTGCATTTTTAGTGGATATTCTCAATTGCCTATTTTGATATTGTCAGGTGGACAAAAAGGAACGCCCCTGCCCAGTGGAGGCGGAAGGATCGGCAGAAGCAGCACACAGAACACCTGCGCTTAGACAATGACCAGAGAGAGGTACCATACTGTGTGAATGACAAGGGATCCTGCTGCCATGCTGCACAAACCTCCTCTCTGCCCCTTCCTCAGTGTCTGATCTTATTCATGTGTCCCAGCAAGGATGTCTCCCCATAGAGAAGGGTCTGAGTCTAGTTCTTGGGATCTGATGTTGGTCCACAGTACTATCAGTTCAGGCTGTAGGGTTCACCTTGCCAGCTGACCCTGTATGTTCTCCCCATACACACTCATGTATAATGTGTTCCATAGCTTGTGCAATAAAACTTTAGATGATAAGAATTTGAAACTTAGGAGATAATTCTTTTAAAAATGGGACTTTGTTTAGGCCAGGCATGGTGGCGCACACCTTTAATCCCAGCACTCTGGGAGGCAGGCGGATCTCTGTGAGTTCGAGGCCAGCTGGGGCTACGGGGAGACCCGTCTCAAACACACACACACACACACACACAAACACACACACACACACACACACACACACCACTTCAAGTAGAGGAAATGATTATGAGAATCTAAAATTTGGTGTATACTGTATGAAGTAGTTGTGGAAGAATGTTAGAGGAGGGGGCACAAAGATGGCTAGCTAGCTAGGTAGGAGGCAGATGGCAGTAGCCCAGAGATAGTACACAGGGGGTCAAAACACAGAATGGACTGCATTAATGATGCCAGAGTAAATGTTGGGCAGGGGCCAGTATTAGGGTAAAATGATGGTTATGAGCCTCAGATACTGAGATGTCCATGGGCAGTTTGCTGAATTGATGTGTAGTCTATGTTCAGAACAAACAACCTGTAAAGGGAGAATCATCAGCATATTGAACACAAATAGGAAGCACAGTTGCTTTGAGTGTGCAGTCCTGGATTTAACAATATTGGGAAAGATACCTTTTATGTGGTCAGAGTAGTGCAGTTCCTTTCAGCATGGGGCAGGTGGGAGGGTTTAAATAATTTTCTTAGAGATATTCAGGTTTTGATTGGAGTTGCACACTTGAGCTCTGTATGCTGTGGCAGGCGTGTCCAACTCATGGCTACATGTGTCACAGGATAGCCATGAATGCAGCCCAACACAAAATCATAAACTTACTTAAAACAGTATGAGATTTTTTTTTTCCAGTTTGTAACTTGACTCTTCATGGCTGTTAAGATTGAACTTTATGGCTGGGCGTTGTGGCGAATGCCTTTAATCCCAGCACTCAGGAGGCAGAGGCAGCTCGGATCTCTGTGAGTTCAAGGCTAGTCTGTTCTACAAAGTGAGTTTTAGGCCAGCTGGGGCTACAGTGAGACCCTATCTCAAAAATACCTCCCCTCCCCAAAAAAGAATAAACTTTTTATAGGCCAGACATGGTGGCACATACCTTTAATCCCAGCACTTGGGAGGCAGAGGCAGGTGGATCTCAGACAAGGCCAGCCTGTTCTACATAATGAGTTCAGGCCAGCTGTGGCTAAAGGGAGACTGTATCTGAAAAAAAGACCCCCCCCACCCCCCAAAAAGAATGAACTTTGGCAATGACAACATAATTGTCAAAAGCTTGGATATATCTGCTAGTGTGTATGTGTATTTGCCTCTTGTTTGTTTACTTATTTGGTCTTACATATTTATTTATTTTATGTGTATCAGTATAACCTGCATACATGTAAGTGCATCTGTGTCATACAATGCCCATGGAGGTCAGAAGAGGGCATTGGATCCCCTGGAACTGGAGTTAGGCATGGTTATTAGCTGCCATGTGGGTGCTGAGAATCAAACTCTGGTCTTCTGCAAGAGCAGCCAGTGCTCTTAACCACTGAGCCATCTCTCCAGCCCCCTTTATTTGATATTTTTTGAGACAGGGTCTCCCTGTATCCCTAGCTGGCCTTGAACTCACAGAAATCTGCCTGCTTCTGTCTCCCTAGTGCTGGGATCATCCAGCTGCTGCTTGTAATTTTAAATTAAAGGTAATTTATTATACTCACGGCATGTTTTATCGCAACAAAACCAGAGGTCATTATTATTTGAATTTTTCTCTTTGCTCCTTAAATTGGATTTTAAATATCCTGTTTGCAAGTGTATTTGAGCCAAGGAAGAGGCAAGCAGAGTGTGGGGTGACAGTGCCCTCTTCAGGAGCCCAGCAGTCATGGCTGCTTATGGTTTCTGAGCATGCAGATAAAAAGGTCTTTGCTTTTCTCTTTGATGTAGAAGTATATCCAGGAAGCCAGGAACATGGGCAGCACCATCCGTCAGCCCAAACTGTCCAACCTTTCTCCGTCAGTCATTGCCCAAACCAATTGGAAGTTTGTAGAGGGCCTGCTGAAGGAATGCCGCAACAAGGTGAGCTGGGAGCTGTGGGCTGTGGGCCCCAAGTATGTGCTGGCTCCCCTGGCAGCCAAAGGGAAATCATTGCTTGGCTCTGACCATGACTTTTTTAATTTTAATTTTAATTTTGTGTGTGTGTGTGTGTGTGTGTGTGAGATGGGGGAGGACAGAGGACAACTTTGTACAGTCAGTTCTCTCTCCTTCCATCTTTGGGTGAGTTCTGAGTATGAAACCCAGGTCATCAAGCTTGCATGGCATGCACCTTTACCTGCTAAACCACCTCACTGCCACCTCCCTCCTTGTCTAAACAAAATACTGTTGCTGGACCTGGTGGCACATGCCTTTAATCCCAGCACTTGGGAGGCAGAGGCAGGTGGATTTCTGTGAGTTCAAGGCCAGCCTGGTCTACAGAGTGAGTTCCAGGATAGCCGGAGCTCCAGGGAGACCCTGTCTCAAAAAGACCAAAAAAAAAAAGTTTTGTGTTTTGCTTATTCCAGTGTGGGTACCACAGATTGCTGTCAGAGTAGAACACAGAAGCAAAAACATTTCATGTATGTAAAGGATCTTAAATTAGTATTACCCCATTGTAATTAAGTGGGGGGTGTTGAGACAGTTCTTAGCTGCCATGTGGGTGCTGGGAATGGAACTCAGGTGCTCTGCAAGAGCAGTTGGTGCTCTTAACTGCTGAGCCATCTCTCCAGCAACTCTTTGCTCCATCTTTTGAGTGATTCATTTGCTTTCTTCTTTGTTTTTTGAGTAGTTTATATACTCTGGAAATCAATGCTTTGTCAGATGTATCTGCAGTGAAGGTTTCCTCCCACTCTGGGTTTTCTCTTCACTTCCTTGATTGTTTCTTTTGAGGTACAGAAGCTTCTGAGTTTATCAAAAGTCTTTAAACCAAGTCTGTGTATCATAATGTTTAGGGAAATTCAGCTGGTTTGATCTCTGTTGCATTCTGATAGTTATCAATAAAAAGATTTTATTACAGGAGGAAACGAAATGTGTTTTGACTTAAAGATTATATCATAACTAATACTTTTAATTCAGGTTTTAAAATTTTTTTAAAGATTTAAAGATTTTTTTTTCTTTTTTTTTTTTTTTTATTAATTTTATTCATTTCCGTATGTGTACGAGTGTACTGTCTGCATGCAAGTCTGTGCACCCGTGTCGTGCAATGCCGCAGAGGTCAGAAGAGGGTCTCTCGGATTCCCCTGGAACTGGAGTTCTCCCGGAACTGGAGTTTCAGACGGCTCTCGGCCGCCATGTGGGCGCTGGGGATCGAACCCGGGTCCTCCGCAAGAGCGGTTGGTGCTCTCAACCGCTAGGCCATCTCTCCAGCCCCTTTTTTCATTTTTGAGACAGGGTCTTTCTGTAGCCCCAACCGGCTTGGAACTCCTTATGTAGACCAGGTTGGTCTTTGAATTCACAGAGGTCTGCCTGCCTCTGCTGTCTGAGTGCTGAGATTAAAGGTATGTGCCACCATGCCCAGCATACTTTTAAATTTTATTTTTTTTTGTATGTGTATGAATGTACTGTCACATGTAGGTTTGTGCACCTATGTTGTGCAATGCCGAGGAGGTCAGAAGAGGGTGTCGGATTCCCCTGGAACTGGAGTTAAAGACGGTTCTCAGCCGCCATATGGGTGCTGGGGATCAATCCCGGGTCCTCTGCAAGAGGGGTTGGCGCTTTTAACTGCTAGGCCATCTCTCCAGCCCCTTTTTTGTCTTTTTGAGACAGGGCTTCCCTGTAGCCCAGCAGTCCTAGAACTCACTATATAGACCAGGCTGGCCTTGAACTCACAGAGATCCACCTGCCTCTGCCTCTCAAGTGCTGGGATTGGGGTTACAGGCATGTACCACCATGTCTGGCACCCAGCATACATTTACATTTTTTAAGATTTTCTAAAAAGTGTGTGTGTGTGTATGCGCGCGCATGCACAGTGCAAGTGCCTGTGGACGCTAGAAGAGGGCATCGTAACCCCGGAGATGAAGTCATAGGCTATTGTGAGCTGCCTGACATAGGTGTTGGGAACTGAACTCTGGTCTTGTATAAGAGGCAGAACCATACAGGCTCTTAGCCACGGGCCATCTCTCCAGACCCTAAGGTTTTTTTGTTTGTTTTTGTCTTTTTGAGACAGGGTCTCCCTGTAGCCCCAGCTGGCCTAGAACTCACGGAGAACTGCCTGCCTCTGCCTCCCAAGTACTGAGACTAAAGGCCAGCCTCTTAGTTTATTTATTTATTTATTTATTTATTTATTTATTTATTTATTTATTTATTTATTTATGGTATTTTTGAGACAGGGTCTCCCTTTAGTCCAAGCTGGCCTGGAGCTTGCTCTGTAGACGAGGCTGGCCTTGAATTCACAAAGATCCACCTGCCCCTGCCTCCCAAGTGCTAAGATTAAAGGCATGCGCCACCACGCCCGATTTTTAAAACAGCTTTAAAACTCTCAGTTCATTCTGAGTCATTTCTGATTTTCCTTTATATATATATATATATAGATATATATATATTTAATTTTATTTATTTTTATATGTGTATGAATGTACTGTCTGCATGTAGGTTTGTGCACCCATGTCATGCAGTGCCACGGAGGTCAGAAGAGGGTGTTGGATTCCCCTGGGACTGGAGTTAAAGATGGTTCTCAGCTGCCATGTGGGTGCTGGGGATCAAACCCAGGTCCTCTGCAAGAGCAGTCGGTGCTCTTAACTGCTAGGCCATCTCTCCAGCCCCCAATTTTTCATATAATATTTTCTTTCCTGCCATCAAAAACATTCTTGATACTATATTTCTTGAAAAAAATTTCATGTTTTCTACTTATAATCTGACATTCTTGTTCTCTTTTGACGTAGGGGTCCATATAGCTCAAGCCTGAGCTCCTAGTCTTCCTGACCCCCCCATCCTTTTTTTTGGGGGGGGGGTCTTTTTGAAACAGGGTCTCCCTGTAGTCCCAGCTGTCCTGGAACTCGTTTTGTAGACTAGGCTGGCCTTGAACTCACAGAGACCCACCTGCTTCTGCCTCTTGAGTGCTGGAATTAAAGGTGTGCACCACCCTGCCCGGCCTGACCCACCATCTTAGAGGTAGGTCCGAAGGTGTGTACTGAAACACCTGGGTGCTTTTTGCTTTTTGAAATAGGATCTTAAGTGTTTCAGTTTGACCTGGACCTTGCTATGTAGCTGAGGCTTCCCTCAAAGTTGAGCTCTTCCTGCTTCAGCCCCGTGAGTGTAGATTCCCTCCAGGCAGTGTAATACCTTATTATATCTAGTACCCAACTAAAGGGTAACTGTGAAAGACATAACATCTTCAGTCGTGCTATCATGGGGGAAATGCATTGTAGGATTGAAAAATTACTATAAGCAGTCTAATCTTTTTTAATTTTAATTAGAAAATTTTTTTATTTATTATTTTTTATGTGTATGAGTGTACTGTCTGCATGTAGGTTGGTGCACCCATGTCGTGCAATGCCATAGAGGTCAGAAGAAGGCCGGTGCACCCATGTCGTGCAATGCCATGGAGGTCAGAAGAAGGCCAATGCCTGGAACTGGAGTTAAAGACGGTTCTCAGCCGCCATGTGGGTGCTGGGGATCAAACCCGGGTCCTCTGCAAGAGCAGTTGGTGCTCTTAACTGCTGAGCCATCTCTTCAGTCCACAGCCTAATCTTATGAGGGCTTGGTTTGCATGTGGAGCATCAGGAGCACCCAAGCTGTTGGAAGTATGCATTGCTATCATTTTGGAAAACAGCATATTATTATCTACTAATTTTCCTAAGTGTATTCCCTAGAAAAACTGTAGCAGTGTATTTCAGAAGTTTAGAGTAACATTGTTTGTAATCCACCCAAACTGGAAAAAAAGCAAAAGGCCAACCACTAGGTCAGTTAATAAATTAATTTTGGCTGGGCATGGTGGCACACATCTTTGAGGCAGAAGAAGGTGGATTTCTATGAGATTGAAGCCAGCCTGATCTACATAGTAAGCTTCAGGCTAGCCAGGGCTACATAATAAGACTCTATCTTTTTTGTTGTTTTGTTTTTAAATATTTTTTTAATTTTATTTTTTATATGTATGAATGTACTGTCTGCATGTAGGTTTGTGCACCCCTGTCATGCAATGCCACAGAGGTCAGAAGAGGATGTTGGATTCCCCTGGAACTGGAATTAAAGACAGTTCTCAGCCTCCATGTTGGTGCTGGGGATCGAACCCGGGTCCTCTGTGAGAGCAGTCGGTGCTCTTAACCACTAGGCCATCTCTCTAGCCTCTTTATTGATGTTTTTGAGACAAGATCTCCCCGTAGCCCCAGCTGGCCAGGAACTAGCCCTGTAGACCAGGCTGGCCTTGAACTCACAGAGATCTGTCTGCCTCTGCCTCCTGAGTGCTGGGATTAAAGTCATGCACCTCCACAACTGGCTTAAAGACAGTTCTTAGCCGCCATGTAGGTGCTGGGATTGGAACCCAGGTCCTCTGCAAGAGCAGTTGGTGCTCTTAACTGCTGAGCCATCTCTCCAGCCCCATAAGACTCTATCTTGTTGAGACAGAGTCTCCCTGTATGGGAAGTTTTCTTTTTTTTTTTTCTAATTAAAAAAAAAATTTTTTTTTTTAATTTTGTATGTGTATGAATGTACTGTCTGCATGTAGGTTTGTGCACCCGTGTTGTGCAATGCCGCGGAGGTCAGAAGATGGTGTCGGATTCCCCTGGAACTGGAGACAGTTCTCAGCTGCCATGTGGGTGCTGGGGATCGAACCCGGGTCCTCTGTAAGAGCAGTCAGTGCTCTTAACCGCTAGGCCATGCTGAACAGGACCACATGGCCCTGCTAAGAGAAGGGGAACATAGTGCCCGCTTTGTGGACACTGTGGGGAGCTGACCCCTAGGCACAGAGGTCAGCCGGCTATTTCCCATAGCCCAGCCTGAGTGGTACTTCCAACTCAGGCCCTTAGCCTGGACCCATGAGACACATGTTCCACTCTTGGCTGTGACTTCCCACCTGCCCAGAGACTGCTTAACCCTGGATAGGAATTTCAGGCTTATGGCTGTTGGCCTATTTTCAGCCTATGTCCATTCACAACACCAGCTACCCAGATTGGTAGTCCGCAAGGGGAACCTTTTTCCAACCCACTGGCTACCCAAACAAAATACAGGCCTACCTTGGCGTGTATGTGTGCAATAATTAATAAAATAATGGCCGGGAATTCCGTGATGATGTTACTATGAAATTCAAATTTATTCCTTGCTACAGCCTGCTTTTACAAACTAAATGACGTCAGTTCTCAGGACCAATCTTAAGTCCCCCAACTCCATGCCACTGCACACCGTTGCCCCACCCAGCATCACGCACCTAGGCCACATTGTTTGCTCCTCCTTGGGGTAGGGTCAGACTCTTGGCTATGCGGTGCCCTGAGGTGTGCTAGCTAAAAGCTAGCCTGCAATTCAAACTGGAATTTCCCAGCTGACCTGGAACTCACTGTGTAGATCTGGCTGGCCTTGAACTCACAGAAATCCGTCTGCCTCTGCCTCCTGAGCACTGTGATTAAAAGCATGTGCCACCATGCCCGGTTATAACACCCTATCTTAATGTGGATTTTTAAAAATTTTTATTTATTTTTGTATGTGTATGAATGTACTGTCTGCATTCAGGTTTGTATACCCGTGTCGTGCAATGCCGCGGAGGTCAGAAGAGGGTCCCAGATTCCCCTGGAACTGGAGTTCTCCTGGAATTGGAGTTACAGACGGTTCTTAGTCACCATGTGGGTGCTGGGGATCGAACCCGGGTACTCTGCAAGAGCAGTCGGTACTCTTAACTGCTAGGCTATCTCTCCAGCCCCATAATACCCTATCTTAAAAAGGCAAATAAAGGCAAATCCCTCAACAACTTGGACTCAAGACTTGTACAGATTTGGGTTCAAAAGTCAGATCCTACTATATACCTTGCTGTGTGATTTTTTTGGGGGGGGTGCTGATTAATGTTCTCAATTTCCTCATGAATAAATAGAGAACAATACTGAAGCTATCTCTTGGGGATATAGGGGAGTTAAGTAAGGTAATAGATGCAACTGCTGGTGGCAGGCAGATCTAGATCATTGAGGCCAGCCTGAAGTCACATAGTGACTTTCAGATGGGCTGGGACTAGGGAGACCCTACCCCCCCCCCAAAAAAAAAGATGTAATAAAACACTAAAGTGTCTGACACTTTAATGAAGATTTTTTTTTTTTATCTTAAATTATCCTCAGCAACTTTTTATCCCCTTGAGTTATTTCAGGTTTATTTCGAGGTTTTGTGTATGCTCAAAGGTTTGTTCAGTAAGCTTATTTAGGCAGTGAGAATCGGAGGATATGAGAGGTGAGCATGAGAGAATGGTAAGAGAATGGTTTTATTAGGTCTTTTTGCCCCATAAAGGCAACATTTGACTCCAGAGTGATGGAGTCACTTGTTCAGAGGCATATGGCAAAAGCTGTATTCTCACATCCTTCTTGACTATACTTTGAAAGTATGCGCTGTCTGTAACCTGACCTCTGGCTATAAACACACACCCTGTGCTTTCTTCCTCTTGCCCTTTGCAGCTGGGCACATGTGCTGTGCATGCTGCCATTGCCCTCTGTCTATGTGTGACCCTCCGACTCTGCCTATCCATCTGCTTATTAATCCCTAGACCAAGAGGATGCTGGTGGAGAAGATGGGCCGAGAGGCTGTGGAGCTTGGGCATGGGGAGGTGAACATCACCGGTGTGGAAGAGAATACCTTGATCGCCAGCCTCTGTGACCTTCTGGAAAGGATCTGGAGCCACGGGCTACAAGTGAAACAGGTAATGCTCTAGTCTCTGGTTTTGCTTAGCCAGTCTTCCTACACTGTGCAGCTGATTGGATTTGAAAGGTGAGCAAAGTGCTCGCAAAATTACTTAGGAAATAGCTAAACAAATAGGTGTCCAACTATTTTCTCTTATAAATAAGCTTTAAAATTATGTTTTTCAGATGTTTAAAAATGACATCTTTCTTGGGAGTAAGTTGAAAGGCTATCAACTGGATAGCCTCTGATTTTTGAAATTCATCTTGGTAGATCCTATTTGGCTGTTGAACTTCGTCTGGAGGTGGAACAGAGAGAGCTAACTTGAGCTCAGGAAATACCAAATGTGCTAAGGACCCTTCACTGATTTTACAGTCTGAGTAGAAAAGAGGTTGTCATGAGCATTACGTTTGGATGCACATGGTTTAACCATCAAAAAGATCTAAGAGATATTTGTGAGAAGTGGGGTGTTTTGATTTTGCCAAATTTAATACCCAAAGAATTACCTTATTTAAAATGATGTACTTTTTTTTTTTTTTTTTTTGTCTTTTTGAGACAGGGTCTCCCTGTAGCCCCAGCTGTCCTGGAACTCACTCTGTAGACCATGCTGGCCTTGAACTCACAGAGATTCGCCTGCCTCTGCCTCCCGAATGCTAGGATTAAAGGCGTGCACCACCCGGCCTGGCACAAATGATGTACTTTTAACTCGTGGTCTAGAGTGGTATCTTTTGTTTATTTTTAAAGATTTGTTTGTGTTTTATGTGTGTGAATGTTTTGCCTCGATGTCTGTAGAGGCACTAAAATGTGTGTAGTACAGTGCTCATGGAGGACAGAAGGTGGTACTGGATCCTTGGAACTGGAGTTACAGACAGTTGTTAGCTGCCCTGTAGGTGCTAGGAACCAAACCTATTTCTTCTGCAAGAGCAGCCAGTGCTCTTAACTACTGATCCCACGCTCCCTTCCCTTTTTTGAGACAGGGTGATCTTGAATTCTGTATGTATCCAAGGATGACCCTGAATCCTTGATTTTCTTACCTCCAACTCCTAAGTGCTAGGATTATAGATATGCACTGCCACACTGCTTTACACAGTGCTAGGGATCCAATTCAGGGTTTCCTGCGTGCTATAGGCATATGACCAACTGAGCACATGCGAGAGAGTGCGCGCCCGCGTGTGCGTGCACGCGCGCACACACACACACACACACACACAATTAATATATGTAATTAAGAAAATTAAGTGCACAAAAGGCTGGAGATGCATCTTTGGGTATTAAATTTGGCACAACCACTATTTGGGACTTGAGGACCAAACTCAGGTTTTTAAGCTTAAAAATAAGTACCTTATTGCTCTAAGCCATCTCCCTGGCCCCCTTTCTGTGCTTGTAATTTTGAAAGGAAATTGAAAAAATTTAAACAGCAATTCTATCAAGGGAAAAATTAGAAGCATATATCAGTATCTAGGGGGAAAAAAGTTGTTTGTTTGAGACAAGGTAAAAAAAAAAGTTGTTTATGAAGGGTATGGTGGTGCATGCCTTTAATCGCAGCTTGTTTATTTGAGGCAAGGCCTTCCTCAGCCCTAAGCTGGCCTGGATCTTGCTATATACATCAGGCTAGCCTCGATCTTATAGAGAGCCTCGATCTTTTTTTTTTGGTCTTTTTGAGACAGGGTCTCCCTGTAGCCCCAGCTGTCCTGGAACTCACTCTGTAGACCAGGCTGGCCTTGAACTCACAAAGATCTGCCTGCCTCTGCCTCCTGAGTGCTAGGATTAAAGGTGTGGGCCACCATGCTCAGTTTAAAAGAGAGCCTCGATCTTATAGAGAGCCTTCTATCTTTGCCTTCTGAGTAGAGTGTTGGGATTAAAGGCCTGTAGCACAATGCCTGGCTTTTTTTTTTTTTTTTTTCCTGTCTTTTTGAGACAGGGTCTCCATGTAGTCCCAGCTGGCCTGGAACTCACTATGTAGACCAGGCTGGCCTTGAATTCACAGAGATCCGCCTGCCTCTGCCCCTCGAGTACTGGGAGTACCACCATGCCTGGCTTTTTTTTTTGACAGGGTTTCATGTAGTCCAGTCTGGCCTTGACTGGTATGTAGCTGATCTACCTGCTGACACCTCCCATGTGCCTACACCACCACACTGGGCTTCAGCAAATATTTATTGAGGGCCTATAGTATGCTAGGCATTATTATAGGGACTTGTGATTTACTTCATTTATTTATTTTTTAATTTTTATTTTCATATGTGTATGAATGTACTGTCTGCATGTAGGTCTGTGCACCCGTGTTGTGCAATGCCGTGGAGGTCAGAAGAGGGTGTTGGATTCCCCTGGAACTGGAGTTACAGATGGTTCTCAGCCTCCATGTGGGTGCTGGGGATTGAACCCGGGTCTTCTGCAAGAGCAGTCGGTGCTCTTAACCACTAGGCCATCTCTTCAGCCCCGGCTTACTTCATTTAGAATCAGATAGACCAAGCTTTCTGCATTCTTGAGGTTTCCATTAGAATGAGTATGACAATAATCTGTTCTGTTCTTTGTAAATATTTGTGGTATAAATATTTGTGGTTATTTTTTCCAAACTTTAGCCTTTGTTGTTATTGTTGTTGTTGTTATATGAGACAGGGTCTTACCATATGTTCAGGCTGGCCTTAAACTCATGATCTTCGCTGAGTTGGGATTATAGGCATGTACCACCACCATGCTTAGCTTAAAATCTGTCTTTAAATTTTTAAAAAAATTTAGCTATGTATATGGAACATTTTGCCTGCCTGTATGTAAGTGCACTGGCGTGGGCAAATGCCCATGGAGGTCAGAAGAGGGCATTGGATCCTCTGGAACTGGAATTAAGGACAGTCGTTAGCCACCATGTGGATGCTGAGACCTAAACCTGGGTCTCTGCAAGAGCAGCCAGTGTTCTTAACCACTAAGCCATCTCTTCAGCTCCTAAAAGCTTTCTTAATTACTATTGTGCTCATGTGCCATAGTCTTTTATTGTTATTTAGATTATTTATGATTTTCTGTGCTGTGATTATACATTTTATTTATTTTTATTTTTTGGCCTTTTTTTGAGACAGGGTTTCCCTGTCACCTCAGCTGTCCTGGAACTTGCTATGTAAGCCAGACTGGTCAGAGTGAGTTCCAGGCCAGCTGGTTCTACAGGGAGACCCTGTCTGGAAAAAAAAAAAAGATTCGCCTGCCTCTGCCTCCCAAGGGCTGGGATAAAGGTGTGTGCCACCACTTGAGACAAGGCTTCACTATATAGTCTTAGTTTGTCTAGAACTCACTGTGTAGACCAGTCTGTCTTGATTCACAGAGCTCTCCCTGCCTTTGCCTCCCCAAATTGCTAGAATTAAAGGTCTGTATCACCACACCTAGCTTTTACAGTTTTTTTAAATGTTAAAACTAGAGCATTTAAAGGTTAGCTGTGATTGTGCACACCTTTAATCCCTGCCCTTGGGAGGCAGAGGCAGAGGCAGAAGCAGGAGGATCTCTGTGAGCTGAAGGCCAGCCTGGGCTGCGCAATTCCTGAAAGTCCTCAGACTGTACTGTATTATAGTTGGTGCATTTTGAGCTGTCAGTCAGTGGAAGGTTAGAGTTTGAATCCTACCTTGGCTGGATGACTTTTAAGTAATTTGCAGTTTCTGACCCTCATCTTTCAATACTTAAGTGAAAGAAAAGTAAAAACGCAGCATGTGAGTATATAATGTATGCTAACTCTTTGTTCCACTAGGGCCTGCTTTCTTTTATTTTCTCTGTCAGAAGTGAGCAGAATATACTCTGTTTTTTAAAAAATAAGCTTGTCACTATAGTTGAATTCAGATTTTTGGCAACTGCTGCTCTTCAGCATAGTGTGTGTGAAGGCTTCCTGGTGATCAGTGGTTAGGAGTGTGTGTCATATCCCTAGTTGATTAAGTCCCATTAGGCTTTCTTCCTAGTCTGCCGACATGCCAGGGATACAGTCTTGTATTTAGTCCCTGCCCTTTCAGGAGCCTGCTTTCTAATGGTTTTAGTAAAATGCTTGGATGAATGGGATGAATGCATTTCATGAGGTTCGATTTAAGTCAAAGAGCATGAATGTTTTAACTCTTAAATTGGTGTTTGTATATATTACATTAATATACTTTCTTTATAGCAGTATATGAGAGTTGCAATTCTCATTAATGTTATTGAGTGTGTGTGTGTGTGTATATATATATATATATATATATATATATATATAGAGAGAGAGAGAGAGAGAGAGAGAGAGAGAGAGAGAGCATTTTTTTTTGGAGACAGGGTCTCCCTGTAGCCCTACCTGGCCTGGAACTTGCTCTGTAGACCAGGCTGGCCTTGAACTCATAGAGATCTGCCTGCCTCTACCTCCCAAGTGCTGGGATTAAAGGCATGTGCCACCAAGCCTGGCTTTATATTCTTTTAAATATATGATACACTGTTGAATAAAAATGTTATTTCTCATTTTGATTTGTATGTATTTGCCATCGAGGCTGGATTTTTTTTTTTTTAAAGACTGAAAAAAAGACACTGTGTGTGTGTGTCTGTGTGTGTGTGTGTGTGTGTGTGTGTGTGTGTGTGTGTGTCTGTGCGTGTGTCTGTGTCTGTGTGTCTGTGTCTGCATGGAGACCAGAAGAAGGCATTTGATCCCCTGGAACTGAGTCACCTTACATGAGGCCTGGGATCAGAACTTGGGTTTTCTGGAGGAGCAGCAAGTACTCTTGGTCATTGAGGCATCTCTCCAGTCCTGAGCTTGTGAGATTTAGATTTTTAAGTTGTATAAATCCCATAGGAAACTGGAACATGCAGTTTATTTCAATAGCTTACTGTACATGAGAATTCAAATCAAATCATGGTTTTCTTTTTTCAGAATGGATCATTTTGATGAATTAAAATACATCTTTGGGGCTGGAGAGATAGCCTAGCAGTTAAGAGCACCGACGCTCTTGCAGAGGACCCGGGTTCGATCCCCAGCACCCACATGGCGGCTAAGAACCGTCTGTAACTCCAATTCCAGGAGAACTCCAGTTCAAGGGGAATCCGAGACCCTCTTCTGACCTCCGCAGCATTGCACGACACGGGTGCACAGACCTGCATGCAGACAGTACATTCATACACATACAAAAATAGATAAATAAATAAATAAAAAATAAAAAAAAATACATCTTTGACATTCTCATAGGACTAAGTCTTAAGATGTTAAGTCTTCACATCTCAGACTACAGAATTTTCTTTTAGAAACTGCCATTTCTGAAAATTAAGCAATCACCAGATGTGATTAATCCCAGTAGAGACAGGTGGATCTCACAGATTTCAGCATTGTCTATATAGTGAGTTCCACGTTAGCTGGGGCTATGGTAGACCCTGTCACAGACAGACATACAAACAGACGGACAATTAAATAAACTAACCAACAAACAAAAAGCAATCTTTAGAAATAGTCTGTATGGCATGGTTACTAAGAACAATAGCCAAAAAAAAAAAAAAAAAGGCGAGGCATAATGGCACACACCTTTAATCCTAGCACTTGGGAGGCGGAGGCAGGCGGATCTCCAAAGCCAGCCTGGTCTACATAGTGAGTTCCAGGACAGCCAGAGCTACAGGGACACCTTGTCTCAAAAAGACCGGAAAAAAAAAAAAAGAGAATAGTTACATATATTAGTTATATTTGAGCTTGAGTCCCAACACTAACTAGTGGTGTGATCCTTTATAAGTTACCTTTACAAGTTAACCTTTTCCATCTTCAGTCTGCTTTTCTTCAAAGAAAATTGTCTACCTTGTACAATATTTGGAATATTAATTAAAATACTGTATTTTATTTTTTCCAACAATTTATGTCTGTGTTTATTTTGGGACAGGATCTCATGTAGCTCAGGCTGACCTGGAATCTCTGATCTTTCTGCCCCCACCTCTGGTGTGCTGGTATTACAGATGTGTTTTACTATACCTAGTTTATAGGTATAGGGCCTCATTTATGCTCAGCAAGTGCTCCCATCAAACCAAGCCACATCCCTAGTCCTAAAACACTATATTTAGATATTTGACATAGTGCTTCATTATTAGCAAGTCTTGAGGCATGGTAGCACTCCTTATTATTACTTTTATTAAATACAGGGCTAAAAGAATTTATAAGATTATTAAAATTCTGCTACTAGACAAGCATACAATATTTATATATTATCAGCCACATAGTGACCATGACCATGAAACCAAAATAAAGTTCTTACCATCTAATAGAGTCATGAGGGTTAGGGAGACCTTGCATGAAGGAACCTATCTACAGAACTCATATTTAAAAAAACCCAGCATTGGGGCTGGAGAAATGGCTCAGCAGTTAAGAGCACTGACTGTTCTTGCAGAGGACCCGGGTTCGATTCCCAGGACCCATATGGTGGTTAAGAACCATCTTTAGCCAGACGTGGTGGCACATGCCTTTAATCCCAGCACTTGGGAGGCAGAGGCAGGCGGATATCTGTGAGTTCAAAGCCAGCCTGGTCTACATAGCGAGCTCCAGGCCAGCTGGGACTAAAGAGAGACCCTGTCTCAAAAATAGAAAGAAAAAAACCAAAAAAAACCAAAAAACCAGCATGACAGGGTGGACCCATGGTGAGCCAGGCCTGTAGTCCCAGTGTTAGGAAGATGGACACTGGGAGATCCCTGGGGTTTGCTGGCTAGCTAGCCCTAGCCTCCTACAGGGTGAGCTCCAGGCCAATGAGAAACTCTCGTCTCATTAAGCAAGGCAGCTGATACCTAGGAATGAGTTTGACTTCCACATGCACTTGAACACATGTGCACACACACCTGCACACACACATGCCTATGCAAATGTGCACTTTCTGACATACACCTGTGAGTGCATACACCTGAGTCATATAGAATCATTAGAAAGAGACAGTCTTTGGGTTGCTAGCCGGGATCAGTCACTACAGGCAAATTGCTCTTATACATCAGGCTCTCAAATGCTCTTCAGTCCCACACCTTGGCAAAATGCAGAAAAAAAAAATCTCACTAGTAGAAAAATGCAACTCTTGAATTTCCAAATGCCAACATTTTAGTGTATTGACTGTAATTTATCTCTGCAAGCAGTTAAGTACACCCTACCTTCTTGTAGACCTGAAGTGTACTTTCCAGCAGTAAATCCAACATAGTAATGACTTATTCTTCACAGCCTGTAGTTAAGGGCAGAGATGCCTTTAAATATTTTAAGAAATTTGAAAGCTGTTATATAAGCTTTCATAGGCTAGATATATGCTTCTATATGTAACAGCTTTGTCCAGGCAGACCTTTAACCACCGAAGCATTTAGAGGTGGCCTTTGCTTTTTCATCCATGACTCCCTTCCACACCCTCTGAGCAGCTCCTGTACTCCCAGCTGGGGAGCCCTTTCAGCCTTTTGTTTTCTTTCATTGTTTGTTTCTCCTGGATTTTAGTAGGGGATATATTTGTATACATTGTGTGTATTGGAGGGGCTTGAAACTAGATACTATGTTTTTGTTTTGGTCTTTTTGAGACAAGGTCTCCCTATAGCTACATACAGTTAGCCTGGAACTGTCTATGTAGACCAGGCTGGCCTTGAACTCAAAGATCCTTCTGCTGGGATTAAAGGTGTGTGCTACCACACCATACTCCCCCCTATTCCCCCACCTCTCTCCCTATCTATCTGTCTGTCTGTCTGTCTATCTACCTACCTACCTATCATCTGTCTATCTATCTATCTATCTATCTATCTATCTATCTATCTATCTATCTTATGTGGAACAAGTCACAACCTCTAAATTTTAAACTGAGCTGTTTTCCCTCCCATTCCAGGGGAAATCAGCTTTGTGGTCTCACCTGTTACACTATCAGGAAAACCGGCAGAGAAAACTCACATCAGGAAGCTTCAGTAGTACTTCAGGTAAGGTGGTCTCTTCACCTGTGCAAAGAAGCCTCTCCCTGGGAATGATCATCTGTAGGCTCTAGTTCAGACCAGGGGAGTCTTTGCTCTGAATGTTTTCTGTAAAAATGGGGCTGGAGAGATGGCTCGGCAGTTAAGCTGCTCTTCAAGAGGACCAGAGTTCTGATCCCAGTACCCATATTTGGTGGCTCACAACCTCCTATAACTCTAGCTCCTGGGCGGATCCAACACCTCTTCTGGCCTTTGAGGACATTCACACACACAATCCCCCTTCCACATGTACATAAAAGTAAAAACAAGAGAAGTAGTAATTTTTCAAGTGGAGCCACCAGGCTTCCTGAAGTCCAGCATCATGGGTTTGCTTTCTTTATGTGTTTCTAGACCCTTTTGATCAGCAGGATAGAACAAGAAATGGTCTCATTTTGGTTTCAAAATAGCTATACATTAATAATAGAAAAGTAAACTTGGGTGCTGGTGTCTGGTATTTGCCAGAAGCTGTTTTCAGGATTTTATTTCTCTGACATGGGCGTGGAGATTATCCTATTAGTCCACTCGGGGTCCTTCCTTGGAACTCAAAAGTTAACAGCTTGGTATAAATTGAACCTTAATACTTCCCTTCTGATTCTAATTTAATAAAAATAAATAAATAACAGACTTGGGCCAGGTGTGGCAGTACACTCTTTTAATCCCAATGCTCAGGAGGCAGAAGCATCTCTGTGAGATTAAGGCCTGGCCTACATAATGAGTTCCAGGCTAGCTAGAGGTACAGGGAGACTCTGTCTTTAAAAAAAAAAAAAAAAAAAAAATCAAATCACAAGGGGCTGGAGAGATGGCTCAGCAGTTAAGACACCCCGGCATGACAGCTCGTTGCAGAGGACCAACAGTTTCGATTCCCAGCACCCACTGGCAGCTAAGATTGTCTTTAACGCCAAGTTCCAGGGGAGGCCGACGTCCTCTTCTGACCTCCCAGCATTCATCATTGCATGACCAGGGTGCACAAACCTACATGCAGACAGTACATTCATACACATAAAAAATAATAAAAAAAAATCAGAGTTGGGGTGTAGCTAGCTCAGTGATAAGAGCCAGTGGCATGCTCAGTGTCTTGGGTTCACCACCAGCACAGCTCAGTAAAGAATGGAGAAAAGGAACTCCAGCCACTTCTACTGTAGCTCCTTTACTTTATAGGAAGAAGCTGGGGTCTAGAGAGACCGGACTATATAGTAACTTAACGGAGAAAGCCTAGCATGGGAGCAGGCCTCTTGTCCCCTAGTCTCTGTTCTTTATGCTACCCTGTAGTGTTTTACTTCTTGGCTACATTTCCCTTTACATCAGAGGGAGTTTACTATTCTTAGACACTCTGTTGTTGTTGTTGTTGTTGTTGTTGTTGTTGTCTTTTTGAGACAGGGTCTCTGTGTAGCCCCAGCTGGCCTGGAACTCACCATGTAGACCAGGCTGGCCTTGAACTCACAGAGATCCGCCTGACTGTGCTTCCTGAGTGCTGGAATCAAAGGCATGCTAGCCATTCTTGGATATTCTTTTTTTTTTTTTTTTTTTTTTTTTTTGTCTTTTTTGAGACAGGGTCTCCCGTAGCCCAGCTGTCTGGACTTCTCTGTACACCAACCAGGTGGCTTTGAAAAAAAAAACTCAAGAGAATCCCCTGCCTCTGCCTCCCAAGTGCAGGATTAAAGGCGTGCGCCAAAATGATTTTAATATAATGGTAAATAAATGAACTTTTTTTTTTTAAAGATAGATTGCCGGGCGTGGTGGAGCACAGCTTTAATCCCAGCACTTGGAGCAGAGGCAGGTGGATCTGGTGAGTTCAAGCCAGCCTGGTTACAGAGTCCAGGACACCTGGGGCTACAGGGAGACACTGTCCCCGAAAAAACCAAAAAAAAAAAAAAAAAAAAAAAGAATAGAATTTTCAGTTGTGTAAACACTGCCTGGCCTAGAACCCTCTGTGTATGTGTAGACAAGGCTGGTCTCAGAGTCATAGAGAGCCACCTGCCCCTGCTTCCCAAGTGTTGAATTGAAGTAGAATTTAAAAAAGAAAAGGGGGGGGGGGCTGGAGAGATGGCTCAGCAGTTAAAAGCGCCAACTGCTCTTGTAGAGGACCTGGGTTCAATTCCCAGCATCCACATGGCTGCTAAGAACTGTCTTTAACTCCAGTTCCAGGGGAATCCAACGCCCTCTTCTGACCTCCACGGCATTGCATGACACGGGTGCACTAATGTACATGCAGACAGTATACTCATACACATTAAAAAAAAAAAAAAGAAGAAAAAATGGGGCTGGAGAGATAGAGTACCGACTGCTCTTGCATAGGACCCGGGTTCGATCCCCAGCACCCACGTGGCTGCTAAGAACCGTCTGTAACTCCAATTCCAGGAGAACTTCAGTTCCAGGGGAATCTGAGACCCTCTTCTGACCTCCGTGGCATTGCACGACACGGGTACACAAACCTACATGCAGACAGTACATTCATACACATACAAAAATAAATTAAAAAAAAAAAAGAGCCAGGTGTGGTGGCACAAGCCTCACATAGTGAGTTCCAGCTGGGACTACAAGGAGATCCTATCTCAAAAAAAAAAAAAAGGACAGCACAGGAGTTCCCTATGAAGCTGTGGAAGAGTTTTGGTCTACTTTCTCGGTTTGAAAGTCTTTACAGGAAGTCTGTAGAAGCTGCTGCTGATAAACTGGAGCAAAAGATTCTCAACAACTTAGTGATGAAAATAGCTTTAAACATGGCTCCTGGCACCGGGACAGAGGTGTTCTTGCCTCCTTTCTAGAAGGCCTTAGCCTTCTGGAACAGGGTCTTTACACATTCTCCTGGATCTTTTTTTTTTTGGGGGGGGGTCTTTTTGAGACAGGGTCTCCCTGTAGCCCCAGCTGTCCTGGAACTCACTGTGTAGACCAGGCTGGCCTTGAACTCACAAAGATCCGCCTGCCTCTGCCTCCCAAGTGCTAGGATTAAAGTCGTGCACCACCACGCCCAGCCCCTCCTGGATCTTTTGAAGACAGAATTGGAAGTGAGTGGTAGCTTCAGTGGAGGCACTGTTGTCCTGGGTCCTGATGTCTGCACATGATGGATTAGGAGCCACACCAGTGTTCAGTGCTTGCTGCCTCAAAGTCCGCTTCACTATTTCTCTAAGTACAGAGGCTCATACCTTTTTTGTCTGCCTTATAAATTATTCAACAATTAAGTAATATGCATAAAAGTATAAAATCTGATCTCACTGGGCGTGTTGGCGCACGCCTTTAATCCTAGCACTCGGGAGGCAGAGGCAGGCGGATCTTTGTGAGTTCAAGGCCAGCCTGGTCTACAGAGTGAGTTCCAGGATAGCTGGGGCTACAGGGAGACCCTGTCTCGAAAAGACAAAAAAAAAAATGTGATCTCTATTGAAAACTTAAAAATATTTATTTTTCTTTTTTATTTATTTTTATTTTTTTCACATAAATTTATTTTTATTTTTTTAACAAATCTAGACACGTGCCCCCCCCCATTCCCCCACCCTGCCAGAGCTCATGCATTCTGCCAAACATGCTTTTCATCTCTTTCTCAGTCTTTCTCAATATTCTCCATGAGGAAGTTGACTGTTTTGAGCAGAAAAAAATATTTATAAAATGATTACTTAAGATTAACTGTTTCAGGCCAGGCATAGTGGCACACGCCTTTAATCCCAGCACTTGGGAGGCAGAGGCAGGCAAATCTTTGTGAGTTCAAGGCCAGCCTGGTCTACAGAGCAAGTTCCAGGCCAGCTGGGACTAAAAGGAAGACCCTATCTCAAAAATACCAAAAAAGAAAAGATTAACTTTCTTGTTAGAAATTTGTGTTTTGACATGTAGGAGATATTTGGATATTCTGGTCTCTTTAGAGATGACGGACTGTGTTGTTCCAGGAATACTTGTTGATACAGAGCGGAGGAAGTCTGATGCCAGCACAGTCATGTCTCCTCTGAGGATCTCCCTGATTCAGGATATGAGGTCAGTGTGTATTCCCACGAAAATTAGCCACTAAAATCCTGTTTCAGTTGTTGCTTGGGTCTGAAGTTACCGAACAAGATCCATGGTTGTTATGTTTGGGTTAACTAGGAAGCCCTCCTTACTGCTCTCATGCTTCCTGATGCCTTTGTGTAGTTTATAAATGGTTACTTTCCTGGCATTTTGGAGAATCACACCTGGCAAAGAGCGTAGAAGAATATTTCAAGGTCTCAGGGCTCAGGGCTAGCCTTGCTTGTTGAACGCTGTAATACCTGTTCTTCCTCCCAAATTGTGGTGAGTCTGTCTGGCAAAGCCACATGGAGGGCTGTGAGGGAGGAGAGGTTTACGGGGACGGCCTCCCTAGACTCTTGGGCTTTCCTGGTGAGGCTTTAACAGCATTCATCTCTTACCCTGCACTTTTCCCCTTAGACACATCCAAAACATCGGAGAAATCAAGACGGATGTGGGAAAAGCCAGAGCATGGGTGCGACTGTCCATGGAGAAGAAGTTACTCTCCAGACATCTGAAGCAGCTCCTTTCAGATCACGAGCTCACCAAGTAAGACCATTCCACCTGGAGTAGAACTGGACCCCAGGATTGGCAGGGAGACTAGAAAGTGGAGGTGTGAAGGGTGCATTCAACATGCCAGACTCCAGTTGTGGTGAAAAGTCTTGCAGTGTTTCTTCTTCTTCTGCAGAGGAACACTTTTCCTATAACTATTAGGGGTGCTCCTCTCCTTCCTGCATTAGGTGACTAGTAGGGGTGCTCCTCTCCTTCCTGCATTAGGTGACTAGTAGGGGTGCTCCTCTCCTTCCTGCATTAGGTGACTAGTAGGGGTGCTCCTCTCCTTCCTGCATTAGGTGACTAGTAGGGGTGCTCCTCTTCTTCCTACATTAGGTGACTAGTAGGGGTGCTCCTCTTCTTCCTACATTAGGTGACTAGTAGGGGTGCTCCTCTCCTTCCTGCATTAGGGTAACAGGTGGAGCTTTTCATTGTAAGGCATTTGTTTCTTCTGTTTTTCCCGTCCTGAGAAGCAAAGGATTGGAGGATTCAAAGGAAACTCCTGTGTTATCTTGCTATCTCTGTTCTCTCCTGAACCCAAGGCCAAACCAAAGTAAGGAATTCCTTCTCTCTTTCTGGCCAGTGTCTCTCCAGATCATTCAGAGAGCACCCCAGGAACCTCTTTCTTTACACTTCTCACCCAGACACAGAGGGAGTATAAGGCTCTCACAGTTCCATGAACTCCTGAACCTACAGGCTTCTTCTGTCTTCATTGTTCTGTACCTTAGCTAGTAGAGGAGGCGGGAAGAAGGTTGTTCCCTTCTCTTCCTATCAATGACTCAGCTACAGCATATTCTGCTCTTTCCCATTGGGAGTTTTTGTGGGTCTCTACCTCCTAGTCATTAAATCCTCAGCTCTAATCTTGGATTTTAAAAACTGTATCCCGCCAGGCGTGGTAGTGCATGCCTTTAATTCTAGCACTTGGGAGGCAGAGGCAGGTGGATCTTTGTGAGTTCAAGGCCAGCCTGGTCTACAGAGTTCGTTCCAGGCCAGCTGGTGCTATAGGGAGACCCTGTCTCGAAAAGACCAAAAAACAAAAAACTGTATCCCTATTAGAGGATATCATATACTACTTTCACAGCTAGTGGTCTGGCCTTCTAGTGAGTAGAAAATGAGAGTTTTGCTTCCACAGATAACACTCTGGTATAGGGAGAGAGAAGAGTACTTCAAGAGCTGGTTGCTCTGTGTTTGCCCATTTGGCATTGCTACAACAGAATAGCCAGTGTTGGATATTAAAAGAAAGATTTGTTTAGTTCACAGTTTGGGATGCTGAAAGTCCCATCTATTTGGCCTCTGGCAAAGGCCTCCCTGGCCACATTACAACATGGAAAAGGAAATAGCCACACACAGAAGGGGCACAGCATTTGGGGTGCACTCACTTTACAATACCTTCTCCCTGAGAACTCCTCCCTGAGACCAACATTAACTCTTCTGAGACCATTACCATCACCACCCCAGGGCTAGACTTCCAGCACGTGAACATTTAGGGAATCCTTTCAAACCATGCCCAAAACATAGCACCCTCTGTCCTGTCTCCTTTCATCTTTCTTCCCTTTCTCCCTGGAGCTCCAGCCATGCCGTACAGGTCTCCTTCCAGGTTGTCCTCAGTTCCTCCCTGCTCACTTGTGTCACCATCTGCCAGTTCCTTAGGGCCTAGTCAGAAGCTTTCTTTGCCAAAGTTTTTTTATTATTATTATTATTATTATTTTTGTTTTGTTTTGTTTTGTTTTGTGTATGAGTGTTATGCCTGCATGTTGTGCAGTATCCATGGAGGACAGAAGAAGTCATCAGATCCTCTGGACTGGAGTTATGGATGATTGTTAGCCACCATGTAGGGAATTGAACCTGGGTCGTCTGCAAGAACAGCCAGTGCTCTTAACCACTGAGACACCTCTCCAGCCCCACCAGTTTTTTGTATTCCCTGAAGACACAGTCCATTTGTGCTCCAGGCATGCATAGCATTGTTACAGGATTTGTTCATCCCTCTCTTGCCACTTACGTGCTATCTGTTTGCAGCTTATTAAAGCTTGCTTACGTTGAGCAGATGAGCTGTAGACCTTTCCCAGTGCTGAGCATGTTGAACTGGTATTTATAAAATGTGTGCCTAGTCACCTAGTCAGGAACAGACTCAGAAGAGTATATCCTGATAGAATGTTCTTGAGTCTTCAGCATTTCTAAGAATCTTTGAACATTGGAGATTGGGTGTACTAGAGGGGGCCTTATATTCATGTGATTCATTGAAGCATATGTTCTAGAATTAGCTCCTGTATTGAGAACCCCAGCTTTTCTCCTCTTTGTGGAGACTCACTAAGTAGTGCTCCTTCCACCTTGGACTGTTGTGTAATGCTGGACCCCACACCCTCTTGTTCTCTCTCCTTCCTCCCTCCCTCCCTCCCTCTCTCTCTCTCTCTCTCTCTCTCTCTCTCTCTTTCTTTCTTTCTTTCTTTCTTTCTTTCTTTCTTTCTTTCTTCCTTCCTTCCTTCCTTCCTTCCTTCCTTCCTTCCTTCCTTCCTTTCTTCCCTTTCTTCCCTTTCTTTCCTTTCCTTCCTTTCCTTCCTTTCCTTCCTTTCCTTCCTTTCCTTCCTTTCCTTTCCTTTCCCTCCCTCCCTCCCTCCCTCCCTCCCTCCCTCCCTTCCTCCCTTCCTCCCTTCCTTTCTTCCTTTCTTCCTTCCTTTCTTTCGTTCTTTCAATCTTTTTGAGACAAGGTCTCACTATTGTAGCCTTAGCTGGCCTGCAACTTGCTATGTAGACCAGGCTGGCCTTCAACTCACAGAGATCCGCCTGCCTCTGGCTCCCGAATGCTGAGATTAAAGGTGTGTGCCACCACACCTGGCTCTCTTTCTTTTTTAAATATTTTATTTATTGTTCTTTTTATTTTATGTGCATGAGGGTATTGCCTGCACATAGGTAAATGCACCGCAGTTGTGCAGTGCCCGTGGAGGTCAGAAGGCATTGGATCCCCTGGAACTGGAGTTATAGATGGTTGTTAGGTGCCATATGGGTGCTGCCACCCGGGTCCTTTGCAAGAGCAGCCAGTACTCTTTACCACTGTACCACCTCTCTAGGCCCTTGTTCTCTTTTTAAAAAACTTTTTTTCGTTCTTTTTAAAGATTGTGTGTGGTGGTCAGAGAACAGCTGGGTGTTAGTTGTCTTGCACCATGTGGTCTCAGGGATTGAACTCAGACTGTCAGTCTTGGCAGCAGGCACTTTTATTCACTGAGCTGTCTCACCGGCCCCTTTCTTCCTTTTTCCCTCTGCGGGCTGCTGGCTTCCAGTCCTCCATTCCCTGCATGCATGCCCTTTCTTTGTCTCATTTGTTCTTTCTCATGTGGTGATCTCACCCACTCATGACTTCTGTCACTTCCAGGCAGGTGACTCCCACGCCTGAAGTTTCTAGCTCTGACCATTCTTCTGAACTCCAATCCTGAATTTATTTTGGTTCAGACAGCTTAGTGGTAGCTCAGAGAGAAGAAAGGCAAGTTTCCCACGGTCCTCACCCTAGCTCTTTCAGTTCTCGCAGTGTCCTCACTGTTCCCTCTGAATACCCTTCCTCCCTCCCCTCCCAGCACCTGCGTTCCAGATATGAAGTCAGTTCTGACTCCTTTGTTTTACTTCCTGAGTCCTTCTCTCTAGATCCTTAAATTTTTATTGCTCTTCCTTATTTTAATCCTCATTCTTTTCTTTTTTTTTTTTTTTAACCATTTTGTATTTATTTTTTTTAATAATAAGTAATAAGTACGAATACAAGCATCCTTCACGTAAAACCAATTTGCAAGCAGCTATGCCCAAACTTATACAGCCCAAGGTCTGCATTGTCCAGCTGGAGGGGCTTGTATGTACCCTCATTCTCTTTTCATCCTTCCACTTCACTAATTTTAAATTGCCTGAAATTAGTCTTACCTCTCCCTTTATATCTAGGGCAAATTGCAGAATCCTGGTACTCAACAAAGCAAATTATGCCGCATTTAGCCTGAGGCTGTAGGCCTGCCTTCCTTCATTTGAGTCCAGGCTGACTTTTCAGTCCCGTTGCCAGTTGTTCGAGTCTGGGAGCCTCCAACTGTACCTACCCTGGTTTCCACACATATCCTTCATCCTGTGGTATAGAATGCACATCTGAATTTCTGCTGCTCCAGATTCCTCTTGTTCTAGAAAGGATTCCAGGACTGTCGAAACTCATTTTTCATTGGCTTCCTAGAAAGAGCCTTCATCTGGTAACTCATTATGGCTACCCTTATCTCTACCCGGTTTATCACAGTATTCATTAGAATGTATGTGAGGACATGCATTTCCCTTTCTAGTACTTTGTGTCCTGGGCCTCACTGTGTGCCTTATCTGCTGGAGGTGCCTTGTAAACCGCTTTGGTGGTTGCAGTGTGAGCAGCCAGAATAGGTTTCTTCCTCTCTCTGTGTGTATTTCTCCTTGCACGGGTTGCGATTGCCTGAACACTTTGCTCTGTCCCCCCCCCCCTTTTTTTTTGCGTATGAGTCTCCAGAAGATAGTTGTATTATACATGACTATAGGGTGGGAACAAGGCATAGATTTCATCAAATTCACCCATGTTGTTTTTGGTCTTTTTGATACCCCCAGCTGGCCTGGAACTCACTGTGTAGACAGGGCTGGCCCTGAACTCACAGAAACTTGCCTGCCTCTGCCTCCCTAGTGCTAGGACCATGCCCGGCCAGTGTTCCTTTTATTAAGGGAAAATATCATTGCTGTGAAGTTGTGAAGGGCTCAGAGCCTAGAATGTTAAGGCAGAGGAAGTGGCTTTTGATGAGTTGATGCTGCTTAAAACCTGGGTCTGAGGCAGGAGCAGGACCCTGTCCTGCATTATTTCTGAAGCAGTGTTCTGACTCATGGCTCTCAGGTCTGCCTAGGGTTTGAATAAATGGTCATCACAGATCTATTGCCGTTAGTTTCGCAGGACGTACACTGTGCTGACAGCCTAACTAAAAGCCTAGGAGAACCTGTGTCATGCCTGATGGACTTTCCAATCAGTCCTTGCTTTAGGAAAGGAAACTCTATGATCTGACCTACTTGAGAGTATAGAACCATCAGCCTGTGGACACCGTGTGATTTTGTTGGACCCAGTGTGGCTTAGGTCACTTTCCCTCTAGCCTCAGCTATATAGAAGGGCTAGCTAACCTCATAGAGTGACCCCAAGGAGCTTGAGGCTTGACATTTCATGTTAGGTTTGACAGTCAGCTTCTGGAACGGAACAGTTCTAGCTCCCTTCCCCTCCTCTTGGGTGGGAACTGAAGTGTTGATGTGTTGTTGCTGCCTGTCTCACAGGAAGCTGTACAAGCGCTATGCCTTCCTGCGCTGTGATGATGAGAAGGAGCAATTCCTCTATCACCTGCTGTCGTTCAATGCTGTTGACTACTTCTGCTTCACCAATGTCTTCACTACAATCTGTGAGTAGCTCTACTTTGTTCTGCTCTCCACTGGCCTGTTCCAGGCAGGCTTTGTGAACCTGTCCTAGCTTGCTCACTGTTCCCTTTAAAGTGAAGAAAAAAAAAAAGACCCCCCCCCCCTTTTCTTTTGAAGACAAGGACTCTGGGTTCAAACTCAGAGCTCCTGTCTCAGCCTCCTAAGTTCTGGGATTATGGTGTGTGTGTGTGTGTGTCTCCCTCCCCTGTCTCAGCCCCCTAAGTTCTGGGAGTGTGTGTGTGTGTGTGTCTCCCCTCTCTCAGCCCCCTAAGTTCTGGGATTATGGGGTGTGTGTGTGTGTGTGTGTGTGTGTGTGTGTGTCTGTGTCTGTGTCTGTCTGTCCATGCCCTGCCTGCCTTGCACTCTTTTCTGTTTCATTTCATTTTGTTTCATTTTGAGACAGTGTCTCCCTGTAGCCCCAGTTGCCCTGGAACTTGCTGTATAGACCAGGCTAGCCTCTATCTCACAGAGATCCACCTGCCTCTCCCTCCTGAGTGCTAGAGTCAGAGGTGTGTGCCACCATGCCTGGCATTTGCCTTGTACTTTGTTTTTGCCTTTTGCTTCTCTGGGGAGAGGTGAGGCAGAGTAGCCCCTTTGGCCGCTGTGCTTTCTCTTGTTCTGGTTTTTTGGTCATCACACTGTCAGCATTGTCTCAGGTGCAGGTCCCATCACCTAAGGAGATAAGAGTGAGACAGGGAGGAGCAGTTTACCTCCCACCCTGCACAGCGTGATCCCCCACTTTGGTTTTGGCCTTAGAGGTGCTTCACCATCACATGTTTTGGAGCAGTCCTGGGAGAAAGTCTCTCCCTGAAGCAGTAGGAAGAACTCCAGGTGGCAGTGGGAGGTTTGCATCCAGGCCAGCTCCATCCCTAACTCATGTTTCAGTGAGCAGGTATTGTACTTGCTCTGGGCCTCACTCTCTCTACTTCCACAGGAAGAGGATTCTAGCTATTCTAAGGCCAACAAGCCTCCTCTTTCTCCAGTGGCAGGACTCTCTTACTGGGTACTTTCCAATTATCCTCATAGCTGGTTCTTTGGCCAGACACCAACTGCCACAGTGGCATGTACTCTTATTTCAATCCTGTTTTCTTCCTTCTTGGACTCTACTGCTGTGGTTGTGGTAGAAGTAGCACTCAGAATTTAGATCAAGGCAAACTGTTTCTTTCTTTGTACCTTAGAAAAGAAAGGCATGGGGCTGGGGAGATGGCCTTGCGGTTGAGGGTGCCAACTGCTCTTGTGGGGGACCCGGGTTTGATCCCTGGTGCCCACATGGCAGCTGAGAACCGTCTGTAACTCCAATTCCAGGAGAACTCCGGTTCCAGGGGCGTCTGACACCCTCTTCTGACCTCTTGCGGCACGGGTGCATGGACCTACATGCAGACAGTACATTCGTACAAATAAACAAATGAATAAATGAAATATTAAAAATTAAAAAACAAAAAAAAGAAAAGAAAGACATATCTGTGTGGCCTTTCCTAAGATGTCTATGATTGTCACACTCCTAGAGCTCATGAGAGATTGAGAGATTGGAAGGTACCCTGCTATAGAATTTAGTGGTTGGTCACATTTAAAACCAAGCCTGCTGATAGGCTTGGAGCTTTTCTATATGGGTGATAATCTTGAGAGGACTGAGGGAGGGTGGGCTGGCTAATACTCCAGCCAGGGCACTGCTGCTCCAGAACTCTGCTGGCTCTCACGCAGTAGGGACTCCAGTCATGCCAGTGTGCCTGGAGCAGGCCAGGGTCCAGTCAGGGATGAGAGAGATTCCTGATGCCCCTCTGTGTTTTTGTGGCTTCTCCTGAACAGTAATCCCGTACCACATTCTGATCGTACCAAGCAAGAAGCTGGGGGGCTCCATGTTTACCGCCAACCCATGGATCTGCATCTCAGGAGAACTGGGTGAAACACAGATCTTGCAGATCCCCAGAAACATGCTTGAGATGACCTTTGAGGTATGTGTTATCTGGGGGTCCCAACCCAAGTTTCTGTAGAGACCTTGTGTGAAGAGTTTTGTAGGAATTTTGTGGAGGCCTCGCTCCACAGTGTTGGGTGCCAGCAGAGAAGCCCTGTCTTGAGACAATCTGAGGCCAGGGCCAAGAGTTGATCCTGTGGGAAAAAGGGGTGTCTGCCTTTACTGTCCCTGCCTGGAAGGTGTGTTTACTTGTCAGGACTTGCATAACACCTTGTTTTTGGGGTGTTGAAAACCCCCCCAAAGTTCTTTCATCTGTTGAGCACAAGTGTTTCTGAAGCCTCAGGACTCACAGAGTGGCTTGAACCCAGACCCTGACCACCCTCTAAGTGCTGTCATCTTTCTCAGCCATGGCTGCCTGGGAGCAGTGCTGTGCTGCCAGACCTAGCCATAGGAGGAACTGTGAGTCCTGCCCTGCAGGGACTGAGGACCAGGCGGCAGGCAGCTGGTCAGACGGTGCCACCAGTGGTTCCCACTCTTTCCTCCTGCTTTCTGACTGTCTCTCTTCCCTCGTAGTGCCAGAACCTGGGGAAGCTCACCACTGTCCAGATCGGCCACGATAATTCTGGTCTGTATGCCAAATGGCTGGTGGAGTGTGTGATGGTCAGGAATGAGATCACAGGACATACCTACAAGTGAGTGTCCTCAGCTGCACACCCCTAGGGATGTCTTTGATGAGTGGGTGTGTGCTTCTCAGAGCCTCTTGATGACTTCTGATTGGATGACTTCTGATTGGCTCTGCCTTGTGCACTCAAAAAGATACTGGAGGGTTTCCAACCAAGTGATTGTATATGGCGTTGCTGAGCACAGGTCCCAGCTCACCCAAGACACCCAGTGCATTTCTATGATGATACATGATGCGATGAAGAGAGCCTTGGGAGCCCCTAGTCTGGTTTTATAGCCTGTCCCATGGGTTGGCCTTATTGATGGGTCCCTTGAGCAGCAAAAGAAGGATTCTGGAGGAATGAGCTGCTCTGATAGGGCCATTGTCTTACCTCCAGGTTTCCTTGTGGCCGGTGGCTGGGGAAAGGCATGGATGATGGAAGTCTGGAGCGTGTCCTTGTTGGGGAGCTGCTCACATCCCTACCTGAGGTGGACGACAGGCCTTGCCGGACCCCACCACTGCAGCAGTCCCCCAGTGTCATCCGGAGGCTCGTAACCATCTCACCCAACAACAAGCCCAGTAAGTGGGAGGAGGAGCTGGGTCCTTAGCCACCAGCCTGTGGATGGGCGGATCTCTAGGAGCCCTGGCCCCACATGTGCAGCTGCCTCAGGAAACACTGTTGCTGACAGTGCTACCTCCTCTCTTAATCAGTGTGGTACGTGGTCCTTGCCTTAGAGGCTCGGAAGGAGAGTCTGGTATTGTTCTGTGTGTGCCTGTTCCTGTCAGGAAGAGAGGTGTCATTTCTGGCGGCCTCCTTCCTGTTGCCTGTCCTTCACAGCCAAGCCATGGCCCTCCTGTGCTAACCAAGAGTTGTAGGTAAATGGAAAGTGAGCTTGGCTAGCATCTCTTAGTTTCGGCTTTTCCCCCTGAGATTCTGGGAAGAGATCTCTCTGCAGAGTTGGGTGGGAAGAGCCTCCGCTTCCTGACGTTCAGATGGCCCCTCTTCTGTCTCCTCGATGTCCTTCTTGGTCAGTAAACACTGGTAACCTTTGAGATTGCTTCAGAATGTCTGCTTGATTTTATCAGAGCTGAACACGGGGCAGATCCAGGAGTCCATTGGGGAGGCGGTCAATGGCATTGTGAAACACTTCCATAAACCTGAGAAAGAGGTGAGTCTTCTGCCCTCCAGCCCTGATTTTGGTGTTGTAGTTATCTTGAGCTCTTCAAGGTCCCTGTGCTGTGGACAATTCAAAGTCATCAACAAGGTCTTACTCTATAGCCCAGGCCAGGCCTGTAGCTCAATATGCAGCCTAGCCTGGTTCAGAGTTGTGGCACTTTCTTTGCCTTCACCTCCCAAGTGCATGTACCACCATGCCCAACCAGAGTCTGGAACAGCTATGCCTTGCCCTCCTTGGGATAGAGGAGACCCCTTCCTCTCCGGGCCTTTGCCTCAGTTTTTCTGTTTTCCCTCTAACCTGATGACCGATGGAGTGAGTCTCTGGGGTCTGCCAGTAAACAGCGCCTATTCCTGTCTACTTCTGGATTTGCCTGGGTCTCCCCAAATTATGACTATACTGGCTCTGTTTGCTCCTGTTGGGGGAACTCCTGTGTGTGACCCAGCTTCATCATGTGTCTTTTCAGCAGTTCTTCACTGAGAGAGTGGGCCGGCCAGTGTGGCTGGTACTGGGAGATAGACAAGGTCCTCGTGGTCTCTCACTCCCTCCTGGCTCTGGCTGTGGGTTTGAGGATGCAGTGGTCGGGGGCAGCTCAGCCGAGACCTGACTGTCGTTCACCCCTGTCTTCTTACTTAGCGTGGCAGTCTTACCCTGTTGCTTTGTGGAGAGTGTGGTCTCGTTTCGGCCCTGGAACAAGCTTTCCAGCATGGATTTAAGTCACCCCGGCTCTTCAAAAATGTCTTCATTTGGGATTTTCTGGGTGAGCTGGGTATGAGGGTGGGAAAAGCACATAGATCTGGGGGTCTCAGCCCACAGCATAGGTGCTGACACCCATGGTCTAGCTGTAGAGCCCTCAGATTAGAGTGGTGGCTTATTTGCCCTGGTTTTCTTAAAGGGAAGGACAGGGACACCCTCCACCCCTTCATGAACCCTCACCTTCTGAAAGCTGGACAGAGCTGTTCTAACATCTATTATCTAGCATAGGCTTAGCCCCAAGTCCTCACACTTCTCCTGAAGATACAAAAGGATAGTTGAGAAGGTTGGAGCTTAAGCTTTATGTGGTCTCTGCTTATAGAATTCATGCAGACAACCAACATCAGAGCCTTCTTGTCTCTTCAGACCAGAAAAAGGTCATCTCTGTACCAAGGGCCATGTGAATCAATTTAAAAACTATGGATCTTTTTTTTTTTTTTTTGTCTTTTTGAGACAGGGTCTCCCTGTAGCTCTGGCTGTCCTGGAACTCACTCTGTAGACCAGGCTGGCCTTGAACTCACAGAGATCCGCCTGCCTCTGCCTCCCAAGTGCTAGGATTAAAGGCGTGCATCACCAGCCTGGCACTATGGATCATTTTTAATATGATCATCATTAGAATCCATTGTTATTCTCATGAGTTACCTACACAGGCTTGGAGAGGCCCACAGCAAGCAGTCTTCAGGACACCCGGAGATGAGTAGGTTTGGAGAGCCATTGTCACAGCTTTTCTGTTTTTCACAGAAAAAGCACAAACCTATTATGAGACGTTGGAGCAGAATGACATAGTTCCTGAGGAGAACTGGCATACAAGGGCCCGCAACTTCTGTCGCTTTGTTACTGCAATCAACAACACTCCCCGGAACATTGGCAAGGACGGCAAGTTCCAGATGCTGGTGTGCCTGGGAGCCAGGTACTGCAGGGCCAAGAGTGCACAACAGCCAGTTCTCAAGAGATGGGTCATAGGGCTAGTATGGTTCAGGGTAGGCTGCTGTTCAGGCACCCTTGGAGGGCTTCATATAGGCTATTAATTTCCTTCGCATGGCCTGCTTATTTGTGGGGAGTTATAGTTGGAGAGGACAGGAGGCATTTTTTTTTTTTTTTTTCCTGGTCTTTTTTTTTTTTTTTCTTTCTTTTTTAGTATTATTTTGTATACAGATCTTTAAAATCTAGAAACAGTGTCCCACCTCCCATCTCCTCACCCCACCAGAGCTAATTATTCTGCTCAAACATGCTTTTCATCTCTTTCTCAGGTCTTTCCGGAAGTCTCCATGTGAAAGTTGAACTGTTTTGAGCAGAAGGTTACCGTTTCCAGATCAGTTCTTTGATGAATCCTTTTCTGTTTGTTGTTGTTGTTGTTACACATATGTCATCTACTCCACCACTGCTTGGACAAAAGGTCAAGGGCCAATGCACAAGAATACTTACAAACTAGGGAATTGGGACTAGTATCCCAGATGAGGGATACCATTACCACATCGTTTGTTTTATTGGACGTGACTTCACTTACATAGATGTCTTCTAGACTCCAGCCATTTTCTGCAAAGCCCATGATGTCTCTTTCTTTACTGCTTATAAGAACCTTCATTGTGTAGATTGTACCACATTTCTCTACTCCACTGGTCAGTTGAGGCGGTCATTTGGGTTGGTTCCAGCTCCTTGCTCTTGTGAAGAGAGCTGAAATAATGAAGTAGCTGAATGATGTTATCTCTGCAGTGGGTGAGTTTGAGGTACATGCCCAGGAGTGGTCTGCTGAGTCGGGTGGGCAGTTCATTTCCTATCTACACAGGTTCTCCACACTGATTTCCATTAGTGGATGTAACCAGTTTACATTTCCACCAGCAGTGAATGAGTGTTCCCCCTTTCCCACACACCTCTCTCCCGCATTGGTTATCACTTTGTTTCTTGATCCTAGCCAGTCTTATTGGAGTAAGATGATATTCTATGGAGTAAGGATTTTGAGTTGCATTTCCTATAATGATAATGAAGTTGAACAATTTTCTTTAAGGTTTTTCTCAGCCATCTAAATTCTCACTTGTGAAGTCTCTGTTCAGCCCTTTCTCCATCTATTGAGTGGGTTCATTTGTTTTCTTTTTTATTTGTTTTTGAGTAGCTTTATATATCTCTGGAAATCAATGCTTTTCACAGATCGTTTCTGTGGTGAAGGTTTCCTCCCACTCCGTGGGATTATGCTCTTCACTTCCTTGATTGGGGTTTCTTTTGATGTACAGTGAAGCTTTTGATTTAATGAGGTCCCATTTGTCAATTGTCGGACCTTAATTCTTGTGCGCAGCTGCTGTCTATTTAGGAAAGTCTTTTCCTAGTCCTATTGTCTTGTAGTCTGCTGCCAACTTTTTTTTTTTTTTCTCTAGCAGTTTCAGTGTATCTGGTTTTGTGTTGAGGTCTTTAATCCAACTTGAGTTGACTTTTGTAGCAGGGCGAGAGGTAGGGGTTTAAGTTTCATTCTTCTACAAGTGGTGAATCCAATTTTGCCACCACCACCTTGCTGAGATGCTGTCTTTTTGCTCCATTGTGTTTCTTGGCCCCTTTGTCAAATGAGATGGCTGAAATTGCACGTGCTTAAGTTTGGAATCTTTGGTTTTGTTTTCCATTGGTCAACAGGTCCTGTTTTTTGTACCAATACCTGGCTGTTTTTATGACTACAGCCCTGGGTAGTATAGTTTGAAGTCTGGTCAATAGAGATTCCCCCCTGTGTTGCTCTGATTCACTCAGGTTGTTTGGGCTATTTTGGGGTCTTTTGTTTTTCCAATGAATTTAAGTGGACTTTTTTTTTTTCCAAGCCTGTGAAGAAACTCTTGGGGATTTAATTGGGATTTGCATTAATCTATACAAAGTTTGGGTAGAATGACCTTTTTTTTTTTTTTTTTTGTTTGTTTTTGGTCTTTTTGGAGAACTAGTGGTCTCCTGTAGCCCCAGCTGTCCTGAGAACTCAACCTCTGTAGACCAGGCTGGCCTTGAACTCAAACAAATCCTCCTGACTCTGCCTCACAAGTACTAGAATTAAAGGCGTGCCACAACCAACCTGGTACTAGTCGCCCCGGCTTAGAATGGACATTTTTACAAATGTTAATTTTCCCAATCCATGAGCATGTGAAATCTTTCCATCTTCTGTGTCTTCTTCAGTTTCTTTAAGTGTTTAAATTTCTTGTTGTAGAAATCATTGGTGTCTTTTGGTTAGGTTTGTTCCTAGGGTATTTTATTGGTTTTTTGAAGGGCTTTTTGTGAGTGGGAAAGTCTCCTTGAATTCCCTTCTCCAGTTCCTTGTTTGTTTGGTGTAAAGAAAGGCCAAACGATTTTTTTTTTTTTTAGGTTAATTTTGTTCCTGCCACTTTACTGAAAGCTGTTGTTGTCTAAAGGAAGTTTCTGGTGGAGTTTTTAAGTAAACAATCATATCATCGCAAAGTAGGGATAACTTGACTTTCCTCTTTTCCAGTTAGTTCTCCTTTAATTTCCTTTTTCCTTGCCTTATTGCTTAGCAAGTGTTTCAAGCACCAATATTAAGAGGAATCGTGAGGGCACCCGAGTTCCTACCCTTAAGGGAAATGTTTCTGTCATTTCCTCCATTTAGGATTGACATTGGGTGTGGGTTTCCTGTATTGGCTTTGATTACACTGAGGATGAATCCCCCCAATCCGTTACCTCTAATGTGGGGACTTCAAAGCATGAGGGATGCTGGATTTTGTCAAAGGCTTTTTTCAGCGTCAATTGAGATGAATCGATGTGGTTTATTGTCTTTGATTCCGTTTATGTGCTTGATAATGTTAATTGATTTTCATATGTGGAACCATCCTGCATCTCTGGTAATAATCCACTTGGGTCATGATGGATGATCTATCTCTTTGATGTGGGTCTGGTTGCGATTTGCCAGTATCCTAATTAGAATTTTGGCCAATCTGTGTTCATAGGCGAGATGGTCTAATAAGTTCTCCTTTTGGTGTATCTTTGCCTGGTTTTGGTAATAAGTGAGTGCTGGCTTTCATAGAAGGAATTTTGGGAGAATTCCCTAGTTTGTATACTTCTAAACATTCAGTAATAATGGTTGTGGTCTTTTTTGAAATGTTTTGTAGAATTCTGCCATAAATCCTGGGCCTGGGCTTTTTTTTTAGTTGGGGAGGCTTTCTTATTATATCTCAATTTCTATTCATGTATTATGGTTCTGTTTAAGCTTTCGATCTCTTCTTGGTTGAAGCTTTGGTGATTCCCAGGATTCAGATGATTCATCCATTTCTTCTAGGTTGTTCAAACTTGGTGGAGTACAGTTGGTTTTTGAAGTATTCTGCTATGATTCTGGATCTTTTCCTTGGTCGTTGTGATAATTTCCCTTTTTCATCACGGATTGTAATTATTAGGAGTTGTTCTTCTTTCTTTTGGTTAACTGGCTAGAGGTCTATCTGTGTTTTTCTTTCAAAGAACCAACTTGGTTGGTTATAGATTTTTTTTTGTATTGTTTTATTTCTGTTTGCCATTGATTTCCTGCTCAGGATTTTGTGTTATTCCTTGTCCTGTCTGTATCGGCATTTTAGGGTCATCTTGTTGTTGGCCGGTGCTCTCAAGTTGCTTTTAGCTGTGTTGAGTGTTAGAGTCGCGGGGGGTGCAGCTGTCTGGCTCGTTTCTGATCTAAAGGTGGGTAGGGGTGTGGTCACCCTAGGGCTGATATGAGACATTCCCTCTTAAAGGTACTCTCCAGCTTTGTGAATGGTATTCTCCAGTAGGCTATTGTGTCTTGCTACTCTCGTCATGTGCATTGCTGGGTCCAGGGGCTCTGGCTTGCCAGAATGCTTTTATTTCTTTCTTATCTCTTCTTGACCAATTCATTATTACAAGGAGTGTGTTCTTTAGTCTCCATATGTTTTTTTTTTTTTTTTTTTTTTGTCTTTTTGAGACAGGGTCTCCCTGTAGCCCCAGCTGGTCCATGGAAATCAACTCTGTAAGACCGGGCTGTGCCTTGAACTCACAAAGATCCACCTGCCTCTGCCTCCCAAATGCTAGTATTAAAGCAGTCTCACAAGCCCGGCCTTAGTCTCCATTTGTTCTTGTAGGCAGTAGGGCTTATCCTGGTGTTTGATGTTGAGCTTTATTGCCACTGGTGGGTCTGATAATAATTGCATGAATTATTTCAGTCTTTTTGTATTTGTGGAGGTTTCTTCTTTGTCCCAGTATGTGGTCGATTTTGGAGCAATGTTCTGTGGAGTAACTGAGTAAAAAGTGTAATTCTCTTTGTATTAGGGTGAATATTTGGTAGAGGTCTATAAGGTCCATTTAGGTGTATCATATCAATTCAGTTCAGATGCGTCTCTGTTTATTCTTTTCCTGTTGACCTGTCCAAAGGGGCTCAGTGGGTATTGAAGTCCCCTACTAATGAGTGTATCTGGGATTAGTGTTTGACTTGTGGTTGCTGTGAGAGTTGTCCTTTATAAAGTTTTGGTGCACCAGAGTTTGTGCATATATATTCATTAATTGTGAAAATCTTCTTGGTGAATTGTTCTTATATAAAATGTAATGGCCTTCTTGTCTCTTCTGATTTCTTTTACTTAAAAGTCTATTTTGTGTCTGATATTAAAATAGCAACACCTGCTTTCTTTTTAGTATATTTTGCTTGGAATTTTTTTCTATCCGTTTTCACTTTAAGTGGTGCCTGTCCTTGAAAGGTAAGATGTGTTTTCTTGTCCACTGATGTTTTTTTTTTTTTTGTTCCTAATCCAATTCCCAGCCTATGTCTTTTGGTTGGGGGAATTAGTCCATTCATACTTTAAGGTTCATGACTGAATAGTTTGTGTTGTGCTTCTCCTTTTGCTTATTTTATCCATTTGCGGGTTTTGGTTTGGTTTCTACCTTCTGCCCGTTAAGGCTCTTTACTCTTTCTAGTGTGGTGGGATGGTGCTCCTTTCTTCTGTCCTTTGAATTGCTTCAAGTATTCTCTGAAGGTTTGGTTTGTCCGGAACATGATTCTTTCATCTTGTTTCATTGTCATGGAAGGTTTCTCTCTCCTTCAACTATAATCAAAATTTTGCTGGGTATAGTAACCTGGTGTAGTTTCTATTGTCCTTAACACTGAATGCGTTTGCTCCACGTTCTTCTTGCTTTAGCTTTGCCCTGAATTCAGTTGTAATTACTGATAGAGTTTCCGTTTATATAGACTTGTTTTTCCTTATGTCACTTGGTTGTTTTCCTTTGGCTTTAAGATTTTGTCTTCTTGTTTTGGGGTACTCCTAGCATCTTTTAAACTATGATGTGGCATGGAAGAGTTTCTTTTGCTGATCTTGGGTCCTGTTTGGAGTTCTATGTGCTTCTGTTTTGTATTGGTTTGTCTTTTTTAAGTTGGGAAAATTTTCATCTATTATTCATGTTGAAGATCTGATCAAATACATTTCTCTTGGGATTCTTTCTCTTCCCTACTCCTATGATGTTGGGAGTTTTTTTTTTCTTTTTGTTCCCCGTTCCTGGTTTCTCTTTTTTTTTTGTGTATATTTTAAGTTTTTCAAACTTTACTTAAGTTTTTAGCTTGTTCTGTGTTATATCCTTCCAGGTCTGATATTCCCTTTTTCTGCTTCTCCATTCTGCTTCTGAGGCTTTTTCCTTCCTTTCCTCTTGATTGGATGAAGTGTTTTGGATTTCCTTTTTCATTTACCTCTGTCGATTTCTTTAGTATATACACTTATTTGGCTCTACTGCTTCTTTGCTTCGCTGTTGGTTTCCTGAATCTTTTCAAGCATGGGGATCTTTTCAGTGTTTTCCACTTCCTTCTTGATTCTTTCGTTCTCTTTTCTTAATTTCTTTGATTTCTCTTTATCATCTTGGCACTTCTTTAAGTATGTTCAACGTCGTACTTCTACTATCTGTGTCCTGGGCATCCCCAGGGGATCCCACTGTAGGATTACTCCACAGGGTTGGTAGAGCTTGGTGTGGAATTATCCAGCACCTGTCCATATTATCTTTTTTTCCTGTTTCCTGGCATATGGGCTTTCCCTTGCCTGTATTCCAATTGTGGAGTCCCAAATGCCTCTTCACTGGGTGTTGAAGCTTGCTTTAGCTTGCCTCCTTCATATGCCTTCGTAATCCCAGTTGGCCAGGGCATGGGGGAATGGGGGCTGGGGGTTGCTCTTAGCCCGTGCTTGGTGCTTCGGTGGTCTTTGGGAGATCTCTGATCTCAAGACTCAACAATCTTTACCTTTTATACCAGCTGGGAGATAACTTCCCGCCCCCACAGAGCACACAAAGCCAATAAGCCAAAGACAACTAGATTTACTAGATTAATCAAACAACCAATCCGCCTTTGCTTGAAGCACCCAGCTCTACCTACCTACCTGCGCTTCAGGTGTCTTGGAGAGATCTCCATCTCTTTCTGGGTCCTTTTGAAAGACAGGTCTCCCTGTAGCCCGCTTGCTCTGGAACCTTGGGCTATGTAGACCAGGCTGGCCTTGAATTTTCAAAGAGATCAGTCTGGCTCTGGGTCTGCCTCCTGAGTACTGGAGATGGAAGGCATGTAGCACTGCATTCCACTAGGTGACAACATTTTTATGGAAAAGGTTCAAAATCACCCCCTTGAGGGAAATTATGAAGGTAAATATGTATGTAGTTCATTTCCTTCAGTAAACATTTAAATATCACAGGAAGAGAACTGAACTGACACAGCTGTACCGCTTCACAGTCTCCTTGCCCTATTTTAAAAAGCAACAAGGTTGGGACGTGGGAGATGGACCTAAGGGTTAAGAGTGGATTGACTGCTCTTGCAAAAGGACCTGGGTCCGTCCCCCAGCACCCACATGGTGGTTGTGAGCTGTCTTTTAACTCCATTGCACGACACGAGTGCACAGACCTGCATGCAGACAAGTACACTCATACACATAACACATAAAAATTAAAAAAAGCAAAGGTTGGTGAGATCCAGAAAAGAAGTACCCCTCATAAAAAAAGAAGTGCCCTTCATAAAAAAAAAGTAGTACCCCTCATAAGAGGCTGAAAATGTAGAGAGAGTCTGGAGGAGGCTTCCGGGAGGAGGTGAGGCTTGAATGGAAGGAAATAACAGATAGCCACGGGAGGGGCAGTAATAGGAAGCACGGCTGGAAGGAGACTAGGGCCTTGAAGACCTGAGATGGAAAACTTCCACCAGTATTGGGACAGCACTGTTTAATCAGAAGGCTAAAATAATGTGGATCTCATGTTGTGGGCCGTGTGCATAAGAATGGACAGAACAAGACAGCATGAAGACCAGGTAAACCAGAGGCAGTACTTAGACATCCAGGACAGGGGTAGTGGAGTGATTAAATACAGACTCTGGGCACTGTGGTGCATGGCTATAACTCCAGTACTTGGGGGCTGAGGCAGGAAAATTGCTTGAGCTAAGGAGTTGCAAGCCAGCCTGAGCAACACAGTTGAAATCCCATCTCCAGAAACACAAAAGTAAAAAAAAAATCAAGATTCTAGAACAGAGTCCAGGTTCACATCTCTGGTCACTCTCACTTCTCAACTGTGACCTTGGACGAGCTTTTACCTGATCTGTGAAGTGGGGATGATGGTGCCATAGAGCTGCATGAACGCCAAGCCTCTCGCAGCTGTGGGGACATGGGAAGTGTCTGTGAGACCACCCTTCTTCCTGGGGGAGGGGGTAGCTGTGGGGACATGAGGTGCTCTGTAGCCACCACCATTAGAGGGAGGAGTGGAAACTGGTATCTGGTAAGTGTTGTCCAGGGAAGAGGAGGAAGAGGAGAAGAGAGACAGATGGATAGGGAAGATTGGGTTGGGTTGTTCCCAGGGCTGGGCAGCTTCTAGTGGGAGGCAAGCTCTCTCAGGGAGGAGGGGGGGCTGCGAGGACATGCCAGCTTCATCTTCAGACTCCATTCAAGGATCCCCTTGTCTTTTTCCCGTCTTTCTTCCTTTTCCCTTGCTTCGGATCTTCCTGGAACACTCCCATCCCGCAGAGATCACCTCCTGCACCACTGGATTGCCCTGCTGGCTGACTGCCCCATTACGGCACACATGTATGAGGATGTGGCGCTGATTAAAGACCACACACTCGTCAATTCCTTGATCCGAGTACTGCAGACATTGCAGGAAGTAAGCATACACTGGAGACGTCCCTCGTTAAGGGCATTGACATCTGACCTCCCAGCACCAGCCAGCAGCAGGACCAGGAGAGAGCCCTGCAGCTCTGCCTCTTCGCTCCCAAAGGGACCTAAGCAAGTGGTAGGGATGGAGAGATGTATACTTACTGTAAAAAGAAAACTTAGAGGATTTTGTGGAAAAAAATAATCATAATTTAGAGTTTATTTGCCGATTTGCTTTTTACACACTTTCATGTGAAAGAGTGATAGGGAGAGGGAGCGAGGTTGGTGCCGCTTATTTTGAAGCTGGTGCCCTCCCTCGCATGGCCGCGCACTGGGANTGATCTTGTCTGTTTGGAGTTCTATGTGCTTCTTGTATTTGTATTGGTTTGTCTTTTTTTAGTTTGGGAAAATTTTCATCTATTATTCTGTTGAAGATCTGATCAATACCATTCTCTTGGGATTCTTCTCCTTCCTCTACTCCTATGATGTGGAGGTTTGATCTTTTCATAGTGTCCCACAGTTCCTGGTTGTTCCACTTCTGTGTATTTTTAAGTTTTTCATAATCTTTACTTAAGGTTTTTAGTTGTTCTGTGTTATCTTCCAGGTCTGATATTCTTTGTTCTGCTTCCTCCATTCTGCTTCTGAGGCTTTTTCCTTTCCTTTCCTCTTGATTGGATGAGTGTTTGATTTCCTTTTTCATTTCCTCTTCTGATTTCTTTAGTATTTCCACTTCCTGTAGCTGTTTGCTTCGCTGGTTGGTTTCCTGATCTTTTTCAACATGGGATCTTTTCAGTGTTTCCACTTCCTTCTTGAGTTCTTCGTTCTCTTTTCTTAATTCTTTGATTTGCTCTTTATCATCTTGCACTTCTTTAAGTATGTTCACGATCGTGCTTCTGCTATCTGTGTCCTGGGCCATCCCCAGGGGGATCCCACTGTAGGAATCTTCCACAGGGTTGGTAGAGCTTGGTGTGGGATTATCCAGCACCTTTCCCATATTATCTTTTCTTCCTGTTCCTGGCATATGGGCTTTTCCTTGCCTGTATTCCAATGTGGGTCCCAAATGCCTCTTCACTGTGTTGAAGGCTTGCTTTGCTTGCCTCCTTCATATGCCTTCGTAATCCCAGTTGGCAGGGCATGGGGGAATGGGGGGCTGGGGGGTTGCTCTTAGCCCGTGCTTCAGGTGGTCTTGGGAGATCTCTGATCTCAAGACTCATACAATCCCCCCTTTTATACCAGCTGGGAGGATAACTCCGCCCCCACAGCCACAAAAGCCAATTAAGCCAAAGACAACTAGATTTACTAGATTAAATCAAACAACAATCCGCCTTGCTGAAGCACCCAGCTCCTACCTACCTACCTGCGCTTCAGGTGGTCTTGGGAGATCTCCAATCTCTTTCTGGTCTTTTTGAGACAGGGTCTCCCTGTAGCCCCAGCTGCTCTGGAACTTGCTATGTAGACCAGGCTGGCCTTGAATTCAAAGAGATCAGTCTGGCTCTGGGTCTGCCTCCTGAGTACTGGGATGGAAGGCATGTAGCACTGCATTCCACTGGTGACAACATTTTTATGGAAAGGTTCAAAATCACCCCCTTGGGGAAATTTGAAGTAAATATGTGTAGTCATTCCTTCAGTAAACATTTAAATATCACAGGAAGAGAACTGAACTGAACACAGCTGTACCGCTTCACAGCTCACTTGTCCTGATTTTAAAAAGCAAAGGTTGGGACTGGAGAGATGGCCTAAGGGTTAAGAGTGCTGACTGCTCTTGCAAAGGACCTGGGTTCGATCCCCAGCACCCACATGGTGGTTGTGAGCTGTCTTTAACTCCATTGCACGACACGAGTGCACAGACCTGCATGCAGACAGTACACTCATACACATAAAATAAAAATTAAAAAAGCAAAGGTTGTGAGATCCAGAAAAGAAGTACCCCTCATAAAAAAAGAAGTGCCCTTCATAAAAAAAAAGTAGTACCCCTCATAAGAGGCTGAAAATGTAGAGAGAGTCTGGAGGAGGCTTCCGGGAGGAGGTGAGGCTTGAATGGAAGGAAATAACAGATAGCCACGGGAGGGGCAGTAATAGGAAGCACGGCTGGAAGGAGACTAGGGCCTTGAAGACCTGAGATGGAAAACTTCCACCAGTATTGGGACAGCACTGTTTAATCAGAAGGCTAAAATAATGTGGATCTCATGTTGTGGGCCGTGTGCATAAGAATGGACAGAACAAGACAGCATGAAGACCAGGTAAACCAGAGGCAGTACTTAGACATCCAGGACAGGGGTAGTGGAGTGATTAAATACAGACTCTGGGCACTGTGGTGCATGGCTATAACTCCAGTTACTTGGGAGGCTGAGGCAGGAAAATTGCTTGAGCTAAGGAGTGCAAGCCAGCCTGAGCAACACAGTGAGAATCCCATCTCAGAAACACAAAAGTAAAAAAAAAAATCAGATTCTAGAACAGAGTTACCAGGTTCACATCTCTGGTCACTCTCACTTCTCAACTGTGACCTTGGACGAGCTTTTACCTGATCTGTGAAGTGGGGATGATGGTGCCATAGAGCTGCATGAACGCCAAGCCTCTCGCAGCTGTGGGGACATGGGAAGTGTCTGTGAGACCACCCTTCTTCCTGGGGGAGGGGGTAGCTGTGGGGACATGAGGTGCTCTGTAGCCACCACCATTAGAGGGAGGAGTGGAAACTGGTATCTGGTAGTGTTGTCCAGGGAAGAGGAGGAAGATGGAGGAAGAGAGACAGATGATAGGGAGATTGGGTTGGGTTGTTCCCAGGGCTGGGCAGCTTCTAGTGGGAGGCAAGCTCTCTCAGGGAGGAGGGGGGGCTGCGAGGACATGCCAGCTTCATCTTCAGACTCCATTCAAGGATCCCCTTGTCTTTTTCCCGTCTTTCTTCCTTTTCCCTTGCTTCGGATCTTCCTGGAACACTCCCATCCCGCAGAGATCACCTCCTGCACCACTGGATTGCCCTGCTGGCTGACTGCCCCATTACGGCACACATGTATGAGGATGTGGCGCTGATTAAAGACCACACACTCGTCAATTCCTTGATCCGAGTACTGCAGACATTGCAGGAGTTCAACATCACACTGGAGACGTCCCTCGTTAAGGGCATTGACATCTGACCTCCCAGCACCAGCCAGCAGCAGGACCAGGAGAGAGCCCTGCAGCTCTGCCTCTTCCTCCCAAAGGGACCTAAGCAAGTGGTAGGGATGGAGAGATGTATACTTACTGTAAAAAGAAAACTAGAGGATTTTTGGAAAAAAATAATCTATTTTAGAGTTTATTTGCCGATTTGCTTTTTACACACTTTCATGTGAAAGAGTGATAGGGAGAGGGAGCGAGGTTGGTGCCGCTTATTTTGAAGCTGGTGCCCTCCCTCGCATGGCCGCGCACTGGGAGCCTGTGGTCTCCCAGACTGAGCCTGCGCACATGTGTGGGGCCATTCCACGGGCTGCCCCATCACGTCTATGAGGCCATTCCACATAGTTTTTAAACTGTTTTCTATATTAACATTATTCAGGACATCGGCTGTCACAGGCCGTGCACAGGTGTGCTGAGCCGGAAGTCCCATGTTCCTATCAGAGGGATTTTTAGCAGTGCCTCTGAGCAGGCGCTGAGGAGTCAGCCCCATATCTTCTGCTTTCTTTATTTTGTCAGTATTATTTGGGAAGGAAACATGCTGGGACATGTTGTTCTGTCAACGTGTGGAAAGTCACATTTCCCATTGGCACAGTTGCACAGAAGTCAACAGGAGCATGTTTTAACAGGTCCCTTTCTTCTTCTCTGTTATTTATTTAACCCTCCATTATGCTTTAAGTGTTTGATTTTCTTTTTTTTTTTTTCTCTTTAAGAAAAGGAAAAGCTCATCACAGTCTAACTGGCTATGTTATTACAGTTGAATTTATGTTTTTTTGCAACTTAGAAACCAGCTACAGTATGGCCCACTTAATAAAACACCTGAAACAAACCCACCCGGGTCACTGGCTTTCATGAGGGTATGTGGGCAGTGGAGGGTGCAGCCCGGTCTGCCTGAGGACCAGATTGTGCATCACTTCTCCCTGCCAACTGGCTCAGGCTATGGGCTGCCTAGGATGCCCTGGGGGTCTCCTTGCTCCCTCCCTTTGTGGTGCCTGGAACTTTTGTACCTAATTCAGTCATCTATTCAAGAGGGGTATGGAAAGGGGTTTTCCCACTGCACAGAGGGTAGATTCGGCTAGTTTTTTAATTTTTTATTTATTTCTGTATGTGTATGAATGTACTGTCTGCATGCAAGTGTGTGCACCTGTGTCATGCAATGCCTCGGAGGTCAGAAGAGGGTATCAGATTCCCCTGGAACTGGAATTCTGGAATTGGAGTTTCAGATGGTTCTCGGCCGCCATGTGGGTGCTGGGGATCGAACCTGGGTCCTCTGCAAGAGCGGTCAGCGCTCTTAACTGCTAGGCCATCTCTCCAGCCCCCTATTTGGCTAGTTTAAAAAAAAAAAAAGTTATAGCCGGGCATGGTGGCACATGCCTTTAATCCTAGCACTTGGGAGGCAGAGGAAGGCAGATCTCTGTGAGTTCAAGGCCAGCCTGGTCTACACAGTGAGTTCCAGGACACTTGGGGCCACAGGAAGACCCTGTCTCAAAAAGACCAAAGAAAACCCCACATATTTATTTTATTTGTATAACATAAAATTTAAGTGCATTTAAGTGCACCCGTGTCATGCAGTACCCGCAGAGGTCAGAAGAGGGTGTGGATCCCTTGGAGCTGGAGTTAAGGATGGTTGCTAGCCACCATGTGGGTGCCAGGAATTGAGTCTGGGTCCTCTGCAGGAGCAGCCAGTTCTCTGAACCACTGAGCCATCTCTCTAGCTCTGATTTGGCTAGTCTTTGTTTTTTTTTGTATTTTTGAGACACGGTCTCCCTTTAGTCCCAGCTGGCCTGGAGCTCACTCTGTAGACCAGGCTGACCTTGAACTCACAGAGATCCGCCTGCCTCTGCCTCCCAAGTGCTAGGATTAAAGGCGTNTTTTTTTTTAAATTTTATTTATTTCTTTACATCTATGAATGTACTGTCTGCATGCAAGTGTGTGCACCCGTGTCGTGCAATGCCACGGAGGTCAGAAGAGGGTGTCGGATTCCCCTAGAACTGGAGTTCTCCTGGAATTGGAGTTTCAGACGGTTCTCGGCCGCCATGTGGGTGCTGGCGATCAAACCCGGGTCCTCTGTAAGAGCGGTCGGCGCTCTTAACCGCTAGGCCATCTCTCCAGCCCCCTTTTTTTTGGTATTTTTAAGACAGGGTCTCCCTTTAGTCCCCGGTATCCTGGAGCTCACTCTGTAGACCAGGCTGACCTTGAACTCACAGAGATCCGCCTGCCTCTGCCTCCCAAGTGCTAGGATTAAAGGCGTGCGCCACCACGCCCAGCTGATGTGGCTAGTCTTAATAAAGATTGTCACGTGTCTGAATGATGGGCCCTTTTGAACATAAAATGGGGGGGCTTTTTATTATCACATATTGATTGTATAAAATTGTGTGTGTGTGTGTGTGTGTGTGTGTGTGTGTGTGTGTATGTGTATGTGTATAAAAGCCCTTTCTTGAGAGAAGAATTTGCTCTGAACACTGGAAGTCAGCGTTGGTTTTATTTTACTTATTTTTTTGGTCTTTTTGAGACCGGTCTCCCTGCAGCCCCAGCTGTTTTGGAACTCTCTATGTAGACCAGGCTGGCCTAGAACTCAGAGATCCTTGCACCACCACACCCGGCAAAGTAAAAGTGACTGGTTTTATTTTTCAATCATGTTTCTTTGGTAGGAAGTTCCAGAATTATGGCCTGACCAAGCAGAGCCGCTCACAGCAGGTGCTGTCCTCGTCTGTGCTTTCGTGGGTTTGCATGTTCTGTTCCCTGCCTGCAGTGCCTTCCCTTGGCCCACTTGCTGCTCATCATACACGGTTAACTTAGGAGTGCTGTCACCTGCTACAGTGTCTTCCACAACCTCTTACACAATTGTCATTCCCTCATTGTGGCCCTCTAGCATCTTGAATATGGGCCCCTCCTCTCTTGGCTGGTATTTCCTGCTTCATATTGGGCCACAGCATCCCCCCGTCCCCCTCGTGAGCTCCTGCCAGGCAGAGAGGACCATCTTCTGTCAGGCAGGTGGTGGGTGTACAATGGGGCCTCTTGGAAGAGATGAGGAAAGGAAGGCTGTAGGAGAGCTGCACTGCAGCATCTTGACTGCAGGGGGCATGAGCAGGCTACACAGAGCCCTCCAGTCTCGCAGGGAGGGGAGGGAAGGGAAAGGAGAGAGTGTCTCAGAAGGGAGAATTTCTGGCCCAGCTAGAAGGGTAGCTGCAGAATTTCTGGCCCAGCTAGAAGGGTAGGTTTAGCTCCAGGTGTGTAAATTGTGGGCCTAAGCCTTAAGCTAGGAGTGTTATAAACACACTCTTCTTGAGAACTCTGCAAAGCAAGTAAAGATTATCCTAGGTTTTGGAGGAAAGTGTGGCCCAGAGAAGTTGAGTTACTTGCCAGAAGTAGTTTGCAGTTACTAGAGCAGTCTTTGTGTTTTGTTTTGTTTTTTAATTTTATTTATTTTTGTATTTGTATGAATGTACTGTCTGCATGTAGGTTTGTGCACCTGTGTTGTGCAGTGCCGCGGAGGTCAGAAGAGGGTCTTGGATTCCCCTGGAACTGGAGTTCTCCTAGAATTGGAGTTACAAACAGTTCTTAGCTGCCATGTGGGTGCTGGGGATCAAACCCGGGTCCTCTGCAAGAGCAGTCGGTGCTCTTAACCGCTAGGCTATCTCTCCAGCCCCATGTTTTATTTTTTATTTTGGAGACAGGGTGTCCTATACCCATAGATGGCTTAGAATTAACTGTGCAGACCAGGTTAGCCTTGATCTCATTGAGACCTGCCTGCCTCAGCTTCCCAAGTGTTGAGATTAAAGACCTGTGGCACTACACCCAGTATTTTAGAGCCATCTCAATCCACTGACAGCCACTCCCTTGCTTGATTCAGTTTTCCGCTCGCAGGTGTTTAGGGAAATCTACCCCAACTTCTCACAGAGACCACCTGGCCTGGCCTCACTTCACTCTTTTATTCTCTGTATTCTTTCCTTCTGCTTAAAGCATTGCACTAATCGTTGCTTCATTCTGAGCATCAGTTTTATGAAAGTGAGACTTGGTAGCTTTGTTCATTGACTAGCACTTGGCACAATGGTAGGTACTCAGGGTTTGGAATAAGTGACATCATTGGCCACTGTTAAGACTCAGACTGTGACAAACTCCTTAGCATGAGTTCTTGTTCTGCTGCTATGACTGAGCACAGATTTTTACATTTCTCAAACCTCAATGTACACATTCAGAAACAGGATCAGTAATAGTGCCTGCCTCCTAGGGATGCTATAAGATTAAACATGGCAGGTGTAGACTGGCAAGGTGGCTTAGCAGTAAAGGTGCTTGGTGCCAAGTCTGACTTGAGTTTGATCCCTGGCAACTACATGATGGAAGGGAGAAACCACTCCTGCAAGTTGTCCTTTGACTTCCACATATGTGCGTTGGTGTGAGCTTTTGCGCACGTACACACACACACACACACACACACACACATAAGTAAATATAAAAGTAAACATGTCAGATGTGTACAAGCATCTGTTGTTGCTGTTCCTTGTTGAGCCACACACCCTTCCTGGTTCCTGGTGTAGAGTAGACAGAAGCCTGGATCTCCATCTTTGAGGAACACAGGCAATCCTGTAGGGCAGCATGACTCCAGGGAGGAGTTCAGCTTGGGATCTGATCAACGGTGGAAGATTATCAAGGGAATGAGGCTTGCATGCTGAGAGCACAGCATGAACAAAGAGGAGTCGAAGTGCCAGTGGGTAGGAAGCTGGTGCAGTGCAGAGGCTAGCCCGAGCTTGGAGGGGTTCAGACAGAGGCAAGGGGTCAGCAGGTACCGACGGGCATTGAATGGATGCTCGAGACGTGGACTGATGTGGAATGCACACATACTGCAAGCCAGAGTCACATCACAAGGATGTGATCTGAGCAGGTCACAGTCCTGCCTTGACGCAAGGATCTGGTTGACTGCACTGGACAGACTCCTGATGAGGCAGACGTAGGGCTCAGGGAACTGGAGTATCATTTGGCTAATGAGTATATTTCCGTCATAGTTTCATTTCTGTGGATATAATAAAATATCCTGACAGAAGCAACTTAGGGAGACAGGATTTATTTGGCTCACAGTTCCAGGTCACAGTCTAACACTCAAGGGGAGTTTTGTCTTTCCTCCTAGAGCCTGAGAAGTCATGAAACCTTTTCCTGGAGAAAAGAGACATGTTCAGGTCAGCGTTTTGAGGAAGGATGTGAGACTCCCAAGCAGAGGCAGAGGGAAGATGAGTACGGCCTAGTTAGTGGTGGTATAGTTGAAGGGTGGTGCTTTCTGCAGCTGCTAGGAGGCTGCTGACAGGTGTGTAGACGGACTGGATCTGCATCTGTGGTGAGCAGTCATTAGGATTATCTTCCAGACCATACAGATTCGCAGTCTACACAAACATGTAGTGTTACCAAGCTAGCATGTGGAGCTGTGTGTGTGCTCACAGGCTCACACTCACCCGTGGGCACACCCTCACACTGTGTGTGTTCACTGGCTCACACTCCTGTGGGCACACCCTCACACTGTGTGTGTTCACAGGCTCACACTCCTGTGGGCACACCCTCACGCTGTGTGTGTTCACAGGCTCACATTCACCCATGGGCACACCCTCATGCTGTGTGAGTTCACTGGCTCACACTCTTCCTGTGGTCACACCCTCACACTGTGTGTGCTCACAGGCTCACACTTTCCTGTGGGCACACCCTCACACTGTGTGTTCACTGGCTCACACTCCTGTGGGCACACCCTCACGCTGTGTGTGTTCACAGGCTCACAGTCACCTGTGAGCGCACCTTCACACTGTGTGTTCACGGGCTCACACTCACCCATCACACCCTCACGCTGTGTGTGTTCACAGGCTCACACCCATGGGCACACCCTCATGCTGTGTGTGCTCACTGGCTCACACCCATGGGCACGCCCTCACACTGTGTGTGCTCACAGGCTCACACTCACCCATGGGCACACCCTCACGCTGTGTGTGTTCACTGGCTCACACTCCTGTGGGCACACCCTCACGCTGTGTGTTCACTGGCTCACACTCTCCTGTGGGCACACCCTCACGCTGTGTGTGCTCACATGCTCACACTCCTGTGGGCACACCCTCATGCTGTGTGCTCACATGCTCACACTCCTGTGGGCACACCCTCATGCTGTGTGTTCACTGGCTCACGCTCCTGTGGGCACACCCTCACGCTGTGTGTGTTCACTGGCTCACACTCTCCTGTGGGCACACCCTCACGCTGTGTGTGCTCACATGCTCACACTTCTGTGGGCACACCCTCACGCTATGTGTGCTCACATGCGCACACTCCTATGGGCACACCCTCACGCTGTGTGTTCACTGGCTCACACTCCTGTGGGCACACCCTCACGCTGTGTGTTCACTGGCTCACACTCCTGTGGGCACACCCTCACACTGTGTGTGTTCACTGGCTCACACTCTCCTGTGGGCACATCCTCACACTCTGTGCTCACATGCTCACACTCCTGTGGGCACACCCTCACTCTGTGTGTGCTCACTGGCTCACACTCCTGTGGGCACACCCTCACACTGTGTGTGTTCACTGGCTCACACTCTCCTGTGGGCACACCCTCACGCTGTGTGCTCACATGCTCACACTCCTGTGGGCACACCCTCACGCTGTGTGTGCTCACTGGCTCACACTCCTGTGGGTACACCCTCACGCTGTGTGCTCACATGCTCACACTCCTGTGGGCACACCCTCACGCTGTGTGCTCACATGCTCACACTCCTGTGGGCACACCCTCACGCTGTGTGTGTTCATTGGCTCACACTCTTCTGTGGGCACACCCTCACACTGTGTGTGTTCACTGGCTCACACTCTCCTGTGGGTACACCCTCACACTGTGTGCTCACATGCTCACACTCCTGTGGGCACACCCTCACGCTGTGTGTGCTCACTGGCTCACACTCCTGTGGGCACACCCTCACATTGTTTTGAACTTTCTTTTTCATACTGTCACAAGCGGGGTGGGGCTGGCTCACTCTGAGAACTCAGGGCAACTTCTTACCTTTCACTGACCTTAAAAATAAAGGTGTTTCCACGGTTTCCTTCCAGGTGGAACAAGCTGGCCTTGAACACTCTCTCTAGCCCTCAGGCTGGGGTTCTAGGATCTCAGCTTCCTGAAGGCTTATTGTAAGGTCTGACCTTTAACTGAAGCTGACTAGGCAGGGCAGTTGCAACAGCATCGGAACTGCAGGATTAATTCCCCAGAGCCTGGCTTCTGTGGCTGGAACTTCTTGGCTGAGATCCCTAGGTTGCCCCTGGCCATGCGGCTGTCAAAGTCTCCCCCAACCAAACTTTTCATCTTGCTTCAAGCTCCTGGTTTCTGGCTCTCTGCTCTGTCCCTAGTGGGCAGGCCATCTTCCCTGTCTGGCAGGTAATTCTGGCCAGGCAGCTCTTTGAACTCTCAGCGACATTACCACTAGAACATAAATCACAGAATGCATTAGGGACAACCTTCCAATAAGAAACTTTTGGGGTCTGGGGAGATGGCTCAGTGGGTAAAGTGCTTGTATGCAAGGATGAGGACCTGAGTTTAGATCCCCAGAGCCCCCAAAGCTAGAGGTGGCAGTGTGAGATGTCTATAATCCCAATGCTGGTCCTAAAGTAGTGAAGTAGTGAGGTGGGAGGCAGAGAGGAGAGTTGTTGGTAACCCGTGAGGTGGTGTAGGCAGCGATGAAAAGGAGATATTCTTTTTAAAAATTTTTTTATTTTATTCTTTGAGACAGGGTCTCCTAGGAGCCCCAGCTGGGCCTGGAACTTGCTATGTAGACCAGGATGGCCTTGAACTCACAGAGATCCACCTGCCTCTGCCTCCCAAGTGCTGGGATTAAAGGCGTGCACCACCATGTCTGCTGGAAATCGAACCAGGGTCCTCTGCAAGAGCAGTCAATACTCTTAATCGCTAAGCCATCTCTCCAGCCTCAAAGCAGACCTTCTTAAACCAGGTAGAAGCCAAGGACCCATACTGAAGGTTGTCCTCGACCTCTGCACTTGTGTGTGTACTTGTGAGCACACACACACACACACACACACACTTTGCATGAGATTCCTTGGAGGACTTAAAAACTATTCTTCCTGGCCTTGTGTCTGTGCCTCTTTATTTCTGTTTTGGGAGTTGGAGGCACTACTGCTGAGACCTGGAACTGAGTAACTTCAGGCATGACTGACACTTTCCTGGCTGTGCAACTTACAAAGCTCAGCCTTCTAGCATCCCAAGACCTATGGATGTGGATAACTTTGTTAGCAAAAAGCAACCAGAAAATTAAGTTGAAACTGGTACACTGTTTTGTTTGCAAAATTTTATTTGACTGGATTTGCAATTGAAGTGGTACTCTTAGGGTGTTTTTTGTTTATTGATGTTGATGAACCCCAAAAGTGGTCATTAATCTGAGACACTGGGACAGTAAGGCTTTTAATCTAGATCTCTTGTAGGACCCACCCATCCAGTGGTGTGTCTTCTGTTCCTTCCGTTTCTTATATCTGAAATAAGCACATCAGCTCTTTGTTATGGGTATGTGGCAAAGACAAAAGGACCTAGCTGGTAAATGATCTCCAAAAGTAAATCAAAGAAAATTAAATAAAAGCCCCATAGATCAGAAAAGAATTAAAACTACCTCTATTCCCAGATGACGTGATTTGTGGTTGTGGTTTGGTTTTGGGTTCTGAGACAGAATCCTGGGGCCCAGCCCAGCTTCACATTAGCTGTGTAGCTGAGGACAACTTTGAATTCCTGATCCTCCTATTTCCCCATCCCACCTGCTGAGATACAGATGCTCACCACTACACCCACCTTTATGGTATGATTTTGTATAGAGAAAATCCCAGCTTGTCTACTGAGAACTATTAGAACTAATGAAAGCGCTCAGTAAAGTTTCAAAGTCAATATACAAAATAAATTATATATTTTAATTTTTACACTTGTTTTATATGTATGGATGTACGTATGGATGTATGTTTTGCCTGCATGTATATAAGTGTCCCACATGCATGTAATGCCTGCAGAGGTAGGAAGAGGGCATCAGATTCCCTGGAACTAGAGTTACAGATGGTTGTTAGCTTCCATGTGAGGGCTGGGAACTGATCCCATGTCCTCTGGAAGAGAAGCCAGTGCTCTAATCTGCCGAGGCATCTCTCCAGCCCCAATAAATTATGTTTTTATACAATAGTAATAAGTAGACTAAAAATGAAATTCCATTTACAACAGCACCAAAAAGAATAAAATATTTGGCAAAAGAAGTATGGAATATATACTCTGAAAACTGTAACACACTTTTGAAAGATAGAAGATCTTGGAAAATAGGTAGCCCATGTTCATGAATTAGACTGATTTTTGTTAGATGGCAATATTGCCCAACTGGCTTATAGACTCAAAGCAGTCTCTATGAAAATCATACCTGGGGGGCTGGAGAGATGGCTTAGCGGTTAAGAGCGCCAACCGCTCTTACAGAAGACCCGGGTTCGATCCCCAGCACCCACATGGCGGCCGAGAACCGTCTGAAACTCCAATTCCAGGAGAACTCCAGTTCCAGGAGAATCCAACACCCTCTTCTGACCTCCGCGGCATTGCACGACATGGGTGCACAAACCTGCATGCAGACAGTACGTTCATACACATACAGAAATAAATAAAATTAAAAAAAATAAATAAAAAGAAAATCGTACTTGGGGCTGGAGAAAGGATCCTGTGGTAAAAGTGCTAGCTGTGCAAACCTGAACTTGAGTTTGATCCCCAAGACCGTTATAAAAGAAGCCCAGGTGGTGGAGCGCATCTGCAATCCCAGCACTCGTACACAAGATGGAATGGGAGAATCCACGTGGAAGCTTTCCAGCCAGCTAGCTTGAAAGACACGGTGCTGGGGCAGAGACGAGGGAAGCCCCACCTCAACAAGCTGGAAGGCGAGAAGCAACTCCTGAAAGTTGTCCTCTGAGATCCACATGAGCACACGCGCACATGCACACACACACAATCCACCTCTGACATTATTGCAGAAGTAAAAAGCTGATTTTCTAGAACTCATGTGGAAATCCCAGGGATGTAGACAAGCCAAAAGAAACTTAGAAAAGAAAAAAGCTGAGATGCTTCTATTTCTCTATTCAAAAACTTACTACAGTAATCAAGTTCATGTTGTGTTTGGATAAGAGAGATACAGATCAGCAGGAAAGAATCAGGTCCAGAAATAGATTGTCACGTTCATGGTCAACTGATTTTTGGCAAGGGATGCCAAAACAGTTCAAGAGGGGAAACAAGTCTTCAACATAAAGGATGCCAGGACAACTGGTCATCCACACAGCCAGTGAAGTTGGATCCTAGCTCACACTGTATGTAAAAATAATCTCAGGATGGATTGGAGATCTAGATGGATTTGCTGATGCTATAAAACTGTCAGGAAGGGCTGGAGAAATGGCCTGGCAGTTGAGAGCACCGACTGCTCTTGCAGAGGACCCAGCTTCAATCCCCGGCACCCACACTCGGCTGAGAACCATCTTTGACTCCAGTTCCAGGGGAATCCGACACCCTCTTCTGACCTCTGTGACATTGTATGACAGGTGCACAAACCCGCACGCAGACGGTACATTCATACACATAAAAAATAAAATTGTTTCGGGCGTGGTGTGGTGGCACACGCCTTTAATCCTAGCACTTGGGAGGCAGAGGCAGGCGGACCCTTGTGAGTTCAAGGCCAGCCTGGTCTACAGAGTGAGTTCCAGGCCAGCTGGGGCTACAGGTAGACCTTGTCTCGAAAAGACAAAAAAATAATAAAATAAAAATTAAAAAACTCTCAGGAAAAAACGTAGTCCTAAATGGTCTGGGATTAGGCAGTGATTTTTTTAGCTATCACGTTCAAGACACAAGCAGCAAAAGAGATCAGACTTCTTCACATTTAAAACTTCATGCTTCAAAGGATACTTGTTCAATAAAGTGAAAAGATGAGCCACAGTAGAATAAAATATTTGTAAATTGTATATCTAACATTGGACTAGTATCTAAAATATATTAAGGATTCCTACAACTCATCAAAAGACAACCCAGTTTTAAAATGGGGAAAGAGGAGCTGGAGGGATGGCTCACTGGTTAAGAGTGCCTGCTCTTCTTCCAGAGGACCCGAGTTCAGTTCTCAGCACCCACATCATGTGGCTCACAACCACCTGTAATTCCAGCTCTAGGGGATCCAATGTCCCCTGCTCACCTCCACAGGGACTGGCATGCATGGAGCCAAAAATGCTTCAGATTTCAGAGTTTTTCATATTTTGGCATACTTACATGGACAAAGTATCCCTCATCCACAAACCTAAAATATGAGATGTTCTAAAATTTAGAACTTTAAGGGTGACAAGCACTTAAACACCTTTTTGATTTGGGGTTTATGAATTAGAGATGGTCAACCTGGACCACTTTACATGCACCAGGTTGGCCATATGATAAAAGATAATGGCCAGCCAAGGTGGGGCAGATTTATAGTCTTAGATACTAGAGAGGTGGAGGCAATATTGCTTAAGCCCAGGAGTTTGAGGCCAGCTACCTGGGAGTCCTGCTCGGTGGTAGAGCATGTACTTAGCATTTGTAATACCCTAGGTTTGGCCCCAAACACTGAAATATTAAAGAAAAAAATGTGTGTGTCTGGCAAGGACGCAGAGAAATAGGAATCCTCGTGTAAAACTGGTAGAGCCATCAAAAGGTTAAACAGAAGAGTTAACTCTGTTCCTAGGAACCCAACAAGGATAAATGAAAATAATGTTAACACAAAAGGTTGGATATGAAACTTCAGAGCAACATGACTCCAAAAGTAGGAACAGTTCAAATGTCTGTCAGTTGAGGAATGGCTAAACACACTGCTTATCCACACAGTGGAGTGGTACTCAGCTATAGAAAGAGTTAAGGCTGTTACACGCTGGCATGTCTATGAACCTTGAAAAGAATATGAATGATTCCATCTGTGTATGAAACACAACAGGCAGATCCGTAGGGGCTGAAAGAAAGAATTGAGTAGGGCTGGGGATGAATAGGAAGGAACAGTAGTGGACATGAGGTTTCTTTTGGGATAGTGAAAACCTTCCAAAATCATTGTGCTCAATGGCACAGCTCTAAACCCGCTGAGGGCACCCTGTTGCACACTAAGTTGGTGAGTTCTGTAGTACATGAACTTTATCTCAAACCATTTTTTTAAGTCAAGGACTAGAGACACAGCTAAGTAGTAGAGCACACGTTTAGCATGTGTGAAGCCCAGCCCTGCAAAAACAAAACAAAACAAATCAATGATTTCTTTGCAGCCTTGGATCCAGTTCCCATCCCTTTAAGGAGGCTGAGGGGTCCTCCAGGATACAGGACAATCTATACTAAGCCTAGGAAACCTTGAGCATGTTGGCTTGAGTTGGACACCCCACTAGCACAGGGCATGCAGTTAGGGATGGAGCCCAGCATTTGCCTGACCCTGAGGAGGTGCAGGGACTGTCCAGTTCGCAGCCCTGTTCTTGGGAAGGTTCAGAGTAGTAGAAAGAAACATGCTCCTTAAATCTTCAGGCAGTAAAACAAACCCGATGATTAAAAAGACACAACTGGACCCTAAAGAAAACCTTGGAGAGAATGTTGAAGCTTGCTTCCAGTTCTCTCCTCAGTTACATTGTCATATAACAACAACCGACATCCATGGCTAAGGTGCTTAAATTCGCTGAATATCCACGCGTCTCCCTACAGCTAGTTCCCAGGACCTCAAAACTAGGCAAGGTCATGTGATCAGCCCTGGTGGGGCACAGGCATGGTCTCTTCCTCTAACTTCCTTCAGCCCAGGTCCCCAGCTGCTACCTCTCCAATTTGCAGGCTCCAGGCCCCCACCATGTAAAGGCTACAGTCTATCATCGTGCATGGCCTACCCTTTACTGCCAAAGCTCTTTTGCTAAGTTCCTCACAGTGGTTCTGCCAGAGAGCCAACTGTCCTCTGGCCTGAGGTGATGTACTTCTTTCCAGGGCCTAGGAGAGTTAGCTTGAGCATTGACTCAGGATGCCATGGGAGGGGATCTCCAGGGCTGTCCACAGAGGGCTGTGGTCAAGGCCAGGCCAACCAGAAGAGCAAGAACAAGGGACTGTTGTGGGCAGTCTCGGGCCTCTGAGCCAGAGCCACTGGCACAGCATGCTAGTCCCAGGATACCCATGGGCCTGGGTACTCTCTGGCACTTTAAACAAACTCTGAGGCCTGGGGATAGAGATGGCACCTGGTCCCAAGGCCAGCACACTGGGGAGCTCAAACACTGCAGTTTGGGAGGCTGAGAAATCCAAGATCAAGGTACTTCCAATTTGATGTCTGCTTAGGACCCTCTTCCTGTCAAAAAGAAGTCATTTTTCCCCTGTGTTCTTATATCATAGAGAAAGAAAGGAAGTGCTCTAGGTCATAAAGACATTCATCCTATGTATGAGGGGTTCTCCATCACATTAGGGAGTAGGCTTTCTTTTTTTTTTTTTTTTTTGGTCTTTTTGACACAAGGTGTTCCTGTAGCCCCAGCTGTCCTGGAACTCACTCTGTAGACCAGGCTGGCCTTGAACTCACTGAAATCCGCCTGCCTCTGCCTCCTAAGTGCTAGGATTAAAGGCATATGCCACCACACCCAGCATGGGAGTAGGCTTTCAATATATGAACTTGGGTGGGAAAGTATTTAGTTCATAATAGAAGACAATTCTGCATCCAGCAAGATGGCTCAGCTAGTGAAATCGAGTGCAGCCAGCCTGATGACCTGAATTCACTCCCCAGATTGCATGGTAGAAGGAGAGAACCGACTCCCAGGACGTACATAGTCCCCTCTGACCTTCACGGGCACACCATGGACACACTCACCTCATGAATACACACCGTTACCAGCAGCAGCAACAATAATAGTTCAAGTCTAGTAGGTGACCCCCTCCCTTACATCCACAATGACTCAGGGTCAGATGGGGTTCCTTCATCTGGCTGTGAAGACAGTCCCAAAAGAACAGCTCAGAAAACACTGAGCAAAGCCACCTTCAGATGAGGAGCCCAGCCAAGGGGACCACATAGAAGAGACTAAAGTTTTGGCTTTTTTAAAAAATTGTCTTTCTCCCTGTAGCCCAGCTGGCTTGGAACTCGCTGTGTAGACCAGGTTGGCCTTGAACTCCCCAGAGATCCACCTGCCTCTGCCTCCCAAGCCCTGGGATTGAAGGTGTGTGCTACCATGCCCTACTAAGTTTTGGCTTTCTATTCCTAATTTTTTTTCAGGCTGGGGATCAAACTAAACTGAAGGCATCAGTCATGCTCCCTCCACTGAGCCCCTCCAGCCTCCTCCCCCCTCCAGCCTCCTCCTCCCTCCAGCCTCCTCACTTTAACAGCAACTCCCTTTGCAATGTGGAGTACTTTGAGCCCTGAAGTTTCTACTTGTAGTTGTTTTGTTACTGAATTTCTCTGGGGCCCTTTCAAAGCTAGTTAGAAATGATTGTCAAATCTAGAAAAGAAAACAGTTTTCTAAGAAGGGGTGTGGCAGAGCTGGCTACGGTAGGAGGACAGGGAAGGTAAAAATTTCTTGCTAGAAAAAGCAGGTTTGCTGGGCGTGGTGGCACATGCCTTTGATCCTAGCACTTGGGAGGCAGAGGCAGGCGGATCTCTGTGAGTTCAAGGCCAGCCTGGTCTACAGAGTGAGTTCCAGGACAGCTGGGGGTACAAGGAGACCCTGTCTCGTAAACACACACACACACACACACACACACACACACACACACACAAGCAAGTTCAACAAAATAGGCCTCATACTGTGTAGAAGAAAATGAAGTCCATGAGAATGGAGTAGCTTGGTGGCAGAGGATGGAGAGTGGAGCTGTAGGTGGGCAGATGGAGATTGTCCAGTGAGAATCTTCCAGAAGCAGCTGCCAGCACCCTAGGAGCAGGGGTGCTCTTGCTGATTTTAAGTTGGCCATAGTACCAAGTGGAGATATATCCGCTCAGTAGCCCCTTGGGTAAGATATTCTTTGGGGGGGGGGTCAGGGAAAAGGGGCAGCGTTCCTTGTCTGGATTAACTGGGGACAGAGAACAGCTGCATGGAGTGGGGTGCCAGGGAAGCTCGGAGCAGCAGGAGGAAGTAGATGTGAACTTGAGCGCTAACCAGGAAACTTACAGCATTGCAGAGAGAGGGCCTTGGAATGTGCACGCTGTATCGGATGAAGACTTGCCAGAGAAAGGGTGGTCTGGAAGTCTGGAAGATCTGCAAGCAAGGACTTGAGATGTGAGATACAGACCTGAACAGATGGGAGGATTAAAAATCCCTCCATGGGGCTGGAGAGATGACTCAGCAGTTAAGAGCACCGGCTGCTCTTGCAGAGGACCCGAGTTCAAATCCCAGCCCCCATATGGTTTTGCCTGCGTGTATGTAAGTGTACCACATGTATACAGTGTCTGAGGATGCCACAAAAAGGCATTGGATCACCTGGACCTGGAGTTAGTCAGTTGTTAGCCACCGTGTGGGTGCTGGGAACTGAACCTGGGTCCTCTGCATAGCAGCCACTGTTTTAAACTGCCGAATTCTCTCTCCAGTCCCCTACATCTAAATTTTGAAGTGGTCTTTAACATGCACATTTGCAGTCTTTTTTTTTTTTTTTTTTTTT
>VZQC01006682.1:606718-621737 GCA_009823505.1 Rhizomys pruinosus | reverse complement strand
TGGGCTGGAGAGATAGCCTAGCGGTTAAGAGCACCGACGCTCTTACAGAGGACCCGGGTTCGATCCCCAGCACCCACATGGCGGCTAAGAACCGTCTGTAACTCCAATTCCAGGAGAACTCCAGTTCCAGGGGAATCCAAGACCCTCTTCTGACCTCCGCGGCATTGCACGACACGGGTGCACAGACCTGCATGCAGACAATACATTCATACACATACAAAAATAAATAATAAAAAAAATAAAAAAAATAAAAGAACTATTAAAAAAACAAACAAACAAACAAACTGGAATTGGGAGATGTTTTCCAAAGCCTGTGTGTTGCTTAGAGAAGCAATGGATCCATGAATTTCCTGAGATCTATGCATTGTGGGAAGGAAAGGGTGATGCGTCCCTGCAAGGCACTCGAACACGTTTTTCATTGAGCACCGTGGTCCAACCTCCATTGCTCTTGGAAACCTTCCTGTACTGCTATTGGCCAAGCTTACCAGTGGCTTCTGAGGATGGATCAGGTTGGTTGGTCCTCAGCTTGGGTTTCCACGTCCCAGGCTGCCTTTCTGCACTGTAGAGCTAGATAAGCAAGACCACAGCACTTCTAGGCTCTCTTGCATCTTAGATTCTGGGGGCAACTTCCTTTCTACCAGTGAAATACACTCATTCCTGCTTGCATGAACTGTCAAGGGCAAATAGGCTGGGACTAATCTTTTTTGTTTTTATTTTATGTGTATGAGTATTTTGCCTGAATGTTCGTAAGGGCACTCATCTCATGTAATACCCATAGAGCCAGAAGAGGGCATCGGATTCCCTGGAATTGGAGTTATGGATGGTTGTTAGCTGCCATGTGGATGCTGGGAACCCAGCCCAGGTCCTCTGCAAGAGCAGCCAGTGCTCTTAATATCTGAGCCATCTCTCTGGCTCCAGCTTCCTGGTCTTAATCCTTGAGAGGTTAAGAAACATAACAGAGGTTGCATGGATAACTGCAAGTTCAAGCTCAGGGTTAGGCTCCATAGTTTTTGATGAGTACTTAGAGTTTGCCCACAGGCTGTTGCTGTGGTAATGGCTTTCCTGGTGGGTCTAGTGTGGGTGTTTTAGGAATCCTTCCTGAAGGACCAGCCTGGAGGTCATTCCTACATGTCTGCCAATCAGTATTCCAGCCCTCAACTCCTCTCTATCAATGCCTACCTGATAAATATCTAGAACCTTTTCATTTTCCTGTGCTGAGACCTTGCTGGCACCAAAGGAAGACAGCTTCTGGGGTCTGGTCAGAGTTGCCTTATCTCCCAAGACTCCCAAGTTTCCCAATTACAACCTGGCCACAGACATTGATTGACAGTCAACTCCTCCCAATAAGCAGGGGCAAGTGTCTGGTTTCTTGGCACAGTGTAGAGAAGGCTGGATGGAGGAACTGAAGAAATATGGTCAGGCTGGACTGGGCTTCCCCAGGTCCTGTCTGCACTGGACAGGCTGGGGTGGAAACTCTTGCTGGGTGTCCTGTTTGCCAGAGCCTGAATCATCTCAGCCTGCATCAACTCACTACAACACTGGAAATTAAGGATCCTTATCCTCACTGTATGTATGGGGAAACTGAGTCTCAGGGAGCTTACCAAGATGCCCCAGATAATAAGTGACAGGATCAGAGTTCACATCTGGGTCTGTCTGCATCCTCAGCCTGAAATCATTTGCATTAAAAACTCTTCTCACTTTAATTATAAAGCTGATGCATATTCATTTCAGAAGTGTTGATAATCCCCATTCACTATCATGCTGACAAGACTGAGGCAACCTCCTCCTCCTCTGTTCCTCCCCTCTTCCCCCTCCTCCTCCTCCTCCTCCTCCTCCTCCTCTTCCTCTTCATCCTCCTCCCCCGTTCCCCCTTCCCTCTCCTCCTCCTCTTCCTCTTCCTCCTCCTTCTCCTCCTCCTCCCCTTCCCCTTCCCCCTTCTCCTTTTCCTCTTCCTCCTTCTCCTCCTCCTCCTCCTCCCCTTCCCCCTTCTCCTCTTCCTCTTCCTCCTTCTCCTCCTCCTCCTCCTCCCCTTCCCCTTTCTCCTCTTCCTCTTCCTCCTTCTCCTCATCCTCCTTCCCTTCCCCCCTTCTCCTCTTCCTCTTCCTCCTTCTCCTCCTCCTCCCCTTCCCCTTTCTCCTCTTCCTCCTTCTCTTCCTCCTCCTCCCCTTCCCCCTTCTCCTCTTCCTCTTCCTCCTTATCCTCCTCCCCTTCCCCTCCCCCCTCCTCCTTCCCCTCTTCTCCTCCCCTCTTCTTCATCCCCCTCCTCCTCCTCCTTCTCTTCCTCCTCCTCCCTTTTTTTCATTTCACAGTTTAATCTCACACGAAGTGGAGAAAGAAGCCACCAGTTACAAAATTGTGGTATTGGGGCTGGAGAGATGGCCTAGCAGTTTAGAGCACCGACCGCTCTTACAAAGGACCCGGGTTCGATCCCCAGCACCCACATGGTGGCTGAGGGCTGTCTGAGGCTCCAATTCCAGGAGAACTCCAGTTCCAGGGGAATCCGAGACCCTCTTCTGAACTCCGCGGCATTGCACGACACAGGTGCACAGACTTGCATGCAGACAGTATATTCATACACATACAGAAATAAATAAAATTAATAAAAAACAAAATTGTGGTATTCAGAACAGTTTCAACTAATTTTAACTGGAGATCTTGTAAGTCATAGGAAGTTAGCCACAGCTATAGGTGGCTGGGGTCTCCTGGGACAATGGTAGGTGGCAGGTGAGGAACTTTCCCATGGAGGACTCATGTTGCTGGGTCCCACCTGGGTGCCAAAGGCCCCTCCATGATGCTCACCAGTCGCAGGGCACCCTGCTGCTCCTCAGAAGGCCCAAGGAGGCCAGTATCCGGGAGCTGGTACATAGGAGGTGGCAGAAACACTGGCAGCTAAGGGTACATAGGATGTGGGAGGTCAGCGGTGTCACAGAGGATCTGAGTGGGTGTGTCTGTACCCCAGGATCCTATGTGGGGTCTCTTCATAAGGACAAAACAGTGCTTTGCTAGTCAGGGGCAGGGGCTGGAGAGATGGCTCAGCGGTTAACTGCGCTGGCTGCTCTTGCAGAGGATCCTGGGTTCAGTTCTCCAGCACACACATGGCAGCCAACAACCATTCATAGCTCCAGTTCCAGGGGATCCAATACCCTCTTCTGATCTTTATGGGGGTTGCAGGACACGGGTGCACTTACATGCATGCAAGCAATACACTCATATGCATAAAATAAAAAAATAAAATATTTTTATTTATTTATTTATTTTATCTATTATTTTTTATGTATATGAGTGTACTGTCTACATGTAGGTTGGTGCACCCGTGTCATACAATGCCTCGGAGATCAGAAGAGGGCGTCGGATTCCCCTGGAACTGGAGTTAAGGACGGTTCTTAGCCGCCATGTGGGTGCTGGGAATCAAACCTGAGTCCTCTGCAAGAGGAGTTGGTGCTCTTAACCACTGAGCCATCTCTCCAGCCCCCATAAAATATTTTTAAATAGGTACAAATCCTATAAACTCGTCAGCATGTAGAAACATCTTTTTAACTCTTCTTGATGGTCTTTTGTTAGAGATGCTGGCAATAGCTCTAAGCATAGCTCTTGGTTCTCTTGTCCCGGAGGCCGTCATGTTCAACCATTTCCCATTCCTGCAGACAGGCCCTGACTCCTCAGTCACACTGCACTCTAACTGGAGCACTGTCCCAGCTCCTGCTTGACGTGCTGCTTTCTCTGTTTGTCTCCTGAACTGGCTACTGTCCCACAGGAACCAGCACTGATACTGTCCTGATGGAGCCAGTGTTCTGGAGTGCGGAGAGGGCTTCCAGAAGTCTCCCAACTTTGTCAAGTATGGAGTGTAGAGGGGGCTTCTGAAGTCTTAAAAAATGAAGATTTATTTCAAATTATGTGTATTAGAGGGCAGGGTATACCCAGGTGCCTTTGGAGGCCGAAGAGGCTGTTGGGTCCCTGACACTGGAGTTAGAGGTGATTGTAATCCACACAACATGTATGCTGGGAACTGAATTTGGGTCCTCTGCAAGAGCAGTCTGTACCACTGCATCATTGCAACTCTTTCTTTCTTTCTTTTTCTTTTTCTCTCTTTTTTTTTTTTTTTTTTTGGTTTTGAGACAGGGTTTCCCTGTAGTCTCAGCTGTCCTGGAACTCACTCTGTAGACCAGGCTGGCCTTGAACTCACAAAGATCTGCCTGCCTCTGCCTCCCAAGTGCTAGGATTAAAGGCGTGCGCCACCACGCCTGGCCTTTCTTTCTTTTCTTTTCTTTCTTTTCTTTTCTTTTCTTTTCTTTTCTTTTCTTTTCTTTTCTTTTCTTTCTTTTCTGTCTTTTCTTTCTTTTCTGTCTTTTCTTTCTTTTTCTTTTTCTTTCTTCTTCCTTCTCTCCCTCCCCCTCTCTCTTTTCTTTCCTTCCTCTCTTTCTTTTTTCTTTCCTTCCTTCCTTCCTTCCTTCCTTCCTTCCTTCCTTCCTTCCTTCCTTCCTTCTTCCTTCCTTTCTCTTTTGATGGCTCTAAACAGTTGAGAATGATTTTGAATTCTGATTCTCCTGCCTTGATCTACTGAGTATTGGGGTTAGAAGCATTTTCTACTGTCCTCAGCTTATGAGGTATGGTAATCATATCTAGGGATTCTGGCCACCCCCAGCCCCAGGGCAATGTTTCCAACGAATATCTGTACATAAGGGTAAACTCCCCCTACATCTATCGTGTGCTACTTAGTTTCTAATAGAAGACATATGAACTCCATTGTCCTCTTCCCTGAATTCTGTTATGAACTATTGCAGAGCTAAATAATTGACGAACTGGCTTTGCATTTACCTATTAATAAATGAAATGCACTGCCAGAGATAAATTGCAAAACAGACCAGCAGATACTTGCAAGGAATCACAGCTCACACCTGTCCTTGTTATCTTGTTAATTGGTTCTGGGAACTAATTAAAAAAGATTGCAGCATTTCTGTTACCAGTAATCTTTTGTGATGTTTTTATCACATAAAATCACACTGACCAGGAGAGAGGGGGGAATTTTGAATAATTCACATGATTGTGTCAGTAATTCTAAGGCTACTGGGGTCAGGCAACATGAGAATCTAGGCTGAAAATGAACCAGGAGCAACTAAAAGCTCCCACGTGCAAAAACCATCAAACAACAACAACAACAACAACAACAACAACAACAAAAGGCCGAGTATGGTAGTGCACACCTTTAACCCCAGCACTCAGAAGGCAAAGGAAGGCGGATCTCTATAAGTTTGAGGCAGGCCTGGTCTACCTAATGAGTTCCAGGCTAGCCAGTGAGACCCTGTCTCAAAAAAACAAAAAAGAGAAAACTCCCATGTGTGGCTGCTGAGAGGCTCAGTGGGAACGGCAGCTGCTGCCGAGCCTGATGCCCCGAGTTGAGCGTGGTGACCCAAGACAATCTGATGACCCGAGTTCCATCCCTGGCCCACGTGGTGGAAGAGAACTGACTCCTGACAGTTGTCCTCTGACTCCATGTGTGCGCCATATGATAAGTGTCTCCCTCTAACCCCAATTAATAAATAAATTTGAGAAAATAAGAAAAACAGAAGAAGCCCATGTAATGAACGCTGTTCTCAGCAGTGGTCAGACCCTGGGCTCCAACTCCATTTTAAGTTGCTTTGGGGTTCAGGTCATTAAAAAATCACTGCAATCCTGATCCTAATGATTTTTTGTTTATTTTACTTTTGGTGCACTAATAAGTTTATCGGGCTTACTTCATGGACATGGGTAAGGACATGGGAGACCCCCAAACAGCTGTATCACCCCAAATGGACGGTGACCTCTTGGAAGCTGTATCAGAGTCCAGCTTTCTGTGAAACTTCCTCTTATTTAAAATTTTTTTTCAGTGCTGGGCATGGTGGTGCACGCCTTTAATCCTAGCACTTGGAAGGCAGAGGCAGGTGGATCTTTGTGAGTTCAAGGCCAGCCTGGTCTACAGAGTGAGTTCCAGGACAGCTGGGGCTACAGGGAGACCCTCTCTCGAAAAGACAAAAAAATAAAATAAAATAAAATAAAAAATTTTTCATGTGTATGAGTATTTTGTCTGCATGTATGTAAGTGCACTTGTGTTCTACAATGCCTAGGGAGTCCAGAAGAGGGTGTCAGTTTCCTTGGAACTGGAGTTGTAAGTGGTTGCTAGCCCTGATGTGGGTGCTGGGCACCAAATCTGAGTCCTCTACAAGAGCAGCCAGTTCTCAACCTCTGATCGTTGCTCTAGCTCCTTTCTCCCTCCTTGTATCACAGTGTGGTCAACTGTCAACAGCTAGATGAATAGAGAGCTGATTACTGACTCTGCTACCACCCTTAGACTCATCCCCAGTTCCCAGTTGCTGTCGTCTTCTTTTCCCACGTCTGCATGCATGCACAAGCAGGTGCAAAGACAGCTCTTGCCTTGCTTCCTTCTTTTTGCAAAAGGTAGGAAAATGCACATTTTTTTGGTATCTTTTCCAGGTAAAGGCAAAGCGTGGAGATCTTTGCATATTAGAACCCAAAGCTGTGCTGGACAGATGGCCTAGCGGTTAAGAGTGCCTACTGCTCTTGCAGAGGACCCAGGTTCGATCCCCAGCACCCACATGGTGGCTGAGAACTGTCTTTGGCTCCAGTTCCAGGGGAATCTGACACCCTCTTCTGACCTCTGTGGCATTGCACTACATGGGTGCACAAACCTACATGCAGACAGTGTATTCATACACATAAAAAATAAATAAAATTAAAAAAAAGAACCCAAAGCTAGCCTCCATTTGGATGGCTGTACAATGCTGTGTTATTTCCTTCCTTCCTTCCTTCCTTCCTTCCTTCCTTCCTTCCTTCCTTCCTTCCTTCCTCCCTCCCTCCCTCCCTCCCTCCCTCCCTCCCTCCCTCCCTCCCTCCCTCCCTCCCTCCCTCCTTCCCTCTCTCCCTCTCTCCTCTCTTTCTAGGGGTGCATGCCTAGGGTCATGTGTAGAGGTCAGAGGATAACTTGTGGGAGTTGGTTCTCTCCTTTCACTATTATGTGGGTCCCCGCGTGATGGAACTCATGTGGCCAGGCTTGGTGGCCAGTGCCTTTCCTGGCTGAGTGCCCGAACTATCACATCGTCACTAATGCTCTGTTTTATGTGTCATCTTTTTTTTTTTTTAATTTTATTTATTTCTGTATGTGTATGAATGTACTGTCTGCATGCAAGTTTGTGCACCCGTGTCGTGCAATGCCGTGGAGGTCAGAAGAGGGTCTCGGATTCCCCTGGAACTGGAGTTCTCCTGGAATTGGAGTTTCAGACAGTTCTCGGCCGCCATATGGGTGCTGGGGATCAAACACGGGTCCTCTGTAAGAGCGGTCGGTGCTATTAACCGCTAGGCCATCTCTCATCATCATTTGTTTTGTATGGTCCAGAGAATGATCTATGATAGCTATATTTTTGGTTTTGAACGCTTAAGTTTTTTAAGCATACAGCAAGCTAAAAGTAGAAAAATAAATAGCAAATAGCAAATGGGAGATAGCAAAGCGTCATCAAATTGGATGTTCTCGTATCCAGCAGAAACTGAATGGGGAAGCTGAGGCAGCCCACTGGAGGGGCCAATTGTACTCGCTCTCTCCACTGCTGAGCTTCCCATAGCTGAAATTCCAGCTTCTCTCCCCCAGTGTAGACACTTTTGCATCATAGGATAAACAATAGTAACCTCTGTTGGACCTTCCAGTTGCTCTCAAGGACACAATGTTGTTTTTTTTTTTCCCTTGGGCTATTTTTCTCTTTCTCCTTCTCACAGGATAGACCATCCCGCACAATGGATCTTAGAGGACACCTGACACAAACGTGCTTAGGTCCGAAATGAGGAGGCCCATCCTGCTTCCAGAGCCGGCTCCTCTGTGAGCTCCAACGCGTGTGCCAATTTACCAGTATAATGTGCATTACGTCTTCTAGTCCCTTATGGTTATATGTGACTCCCTCATTATCTCTTCCTATCACAAGAGAGCTTTGTGCATGGACTGTGTTACATGGTAAGGCTGTCTGTAGACTGTCAACGGAAGTGTTGATTTTTTTTTTTAATTTTTATTTATTTATTTATTTTCTCTGTGTATGAATGTACTGTCTGCATGCAGGTTTGTGCACCCGTGTCGTGCAATGCCGCGGAGGTCAGAAGAGGGTGTCGGATTCCCCTGGGACTGGAGAAACATTCAAGGTGATGGGTTTGTCCTTTTTACTGATCTTTACATTATACACAAGCATTCAAATTCTATAGTGAAGCCCATAAATAGGACCAATTATTATGTGTCACTCCTTAATTAAAAAAATTTTTTTTGAGACAGGGTCTTACAATGTAGCCCTGGCTGGCCTGCAACTCATAGAGACCCACCTGCCTCTGCCTCCTGAGTGCTGGGATTAAAGGCACGGGCCACCATGTCAGGTGGTGTCACTTTTTGGAAAGGTAAAATTTCGGGGCTGGAGAGATAGCCTAGCGGTTAAGAGCACCGACGCTCTTGCAGAGGACCCGGGTTCGATCCCCAGCACCCACATGGCGGCTAAGAACCGTCTGTAACTCCAATTCCAGGAGAACTCCAGTTCCAGGGGAATCCGAGACCCTCTTCTGACCTCCGCGGCATTGCATGACATGGGTGCACAGACCTGCATGCAGACAGTACATTCATACACATACAAAAATAAATAAATAAATAAATAATAAAAAAAATTAAAAAAAAAAAAAAGGAAAGGTAAAATTTCACCATGGGAAGGGAAAACCCCAGTGTGGAACACAGGGCAGAACTGATGGTGGTTTGGGCTTGCCAAAGAGGAGGCTTCAAACATGACATCTTTCAGCCTAATTAAAAAAAATAAGCTGAAGATTCTAAAACCTATGATATATGTGGCATGCATATGTACATATTTTGGAGTGATGCATATTGGAAGGAATAACAACAACAAAGACTGCATCAAAGAACTGACTGAAATGGTGAACTTCTGCTCAAAACAGTAAACTTCTGCATCGAGAATTCTGAGAGAGACTGAGAAAAAGATGAAAAACATGTCTGACAGAATGCATGAGCTCTGGTGGGGTGGGGAGGGGAGAGAGGGGGCCACGGGTCTGGATTTGATTTGTAATGTAATTTTGTATGAAATGCACAGAGCTTCAATAAAACATTGGCTTTAAAAAAAAAAAAAAGGTAAAACTTGGGTGCTGGAGAGATAACTCCTGCAGAGGGCCTGACTCAGTTCCCAGCACTCCCATGGCAGCTAACAATCATCTGTAACCCCATTTCCAGGGGATCTGATGCCCTCTTCTGACTTCTGTGGGCATTGCATGATATGGGTCCAATACACTCATACACATGAATTAAAATAAAAATAATAAAAATTTTTTGGTCTTTTTGAGACAGGGTCTCCCTGTAGCTCCAGCTGGCCTGGAACTCACTATGTAGAGCAGGCTGGCCTTGAACTCACAGAGATCCACCTGCCTCTGCCTCCTGAGCACTGAGATTAAAGGTGTGCACCACCACACCCTGCAGAATTCATTTATATATGGGCTGGAGACGTGACTCAGGGATTAGGAGCACTTGCTGCTCCCCCAGAGCACCTGAGTTTTATTCCCAGCACCAGCATCAGGTGGCTCACAACCTGTAACTCCAGTTCCAGGGGGTCCAGTGCCCGCTTCTGGCCTCTGGGATCACCTGCACATGTGTGGCATATACACTCCCACACAGACACACATTTGTACATACAATTAAAAATAAAATCTTTAAATTTCATTCCTATGTGTTGTGCATTTACACCCTTTGCATCCTTTTTGGGGTTACTGTCCTATTAGCTTCTGGTGGCTCTTTATTTGTGATAGGTATTACTTCTCTTAGTATGATCAGATATGAAAATATTTTTCCAGGGCTGGAGAGGTGACTCAGCAGTTAAGAGCACCCTGCTCTTGCAGAGGACCCAGGTTTGATTCCCAGCACCCACATGGCAGCTAAGAACTGTCTTTAACTCCAGTTCTGGGGAAATCTGACACCCTCTTCTGACCTCCACAGCATTGCATGACACAGGTGCACCAACCTACATGCAGACAGTACACTCATACACATAAAAAATAATAAAAAATATTTTCCTCGTTTACTATAGATATTTTTTAAACACATAGTATTTATTCGTTTATTTTTTTATTGAATTTTTGTGATTTTCATGCAATATAATTTGATGGTATTTGTCTCTCTTCCTCTATACAAACCTTCCCTTATCTCCCACCCAATTTAATGTACTCTATTATATATAATAAAGCTTCCAGAGTCTAATTTGTGTCTCTAAATGTCCTTCACTATGGTCCACCCACTGGATTCTGGTTAACCCACTAAGAGTCCCATCCTTGAAAAATACAGCCTCTGCCCCACCCAGCTGTTGCCAGTTTCCTTTGGTGGGGCTGGAGCTTCTTACCCACTTCCTGGGATTTTTTTTTTTTTCTGGTTTAAGCTTGCATGGGACTAGAAACAAACACGTGTTATTTAAAAAGAACTTATTTAGATCTCTGTGAGATCAAGGCCCACTTGGTCTACATAGTGAGTTCTAGGCCAGCCAGGGCTACAGGAAGACCCTGTCAACAAAACAAAAACAAATCAAGTTAAATATTTTATCCATTTGAAGTTATGAAAAATTGATTCAGCTTGAGTTTTGTTCAGGTAGATACCTATTAATATTTGTTCTGGCTGGGCATGGTGGCACACGCCTTTAATCCCAGCACTCGGGAGGCAGAGGTAGGTGGATCTCTGTGGGTTCCAGGCCAGCCTGGTCTACAGAGCGAGCTCCAGGACACCTGGTACTAAAAGGGAGACCCTGTCTCAAAAATACCAAAAAAAGGGTAAAATGAAAAAGAAAAAAAAATTTTGTTCTTCTGACATTTATCTAGTGGTCCACATTTTCTCTGGTGACTCAGGAATTCATCCTTTTTATATTGAATCCATGGCTGATTCTGAGGCTTTTTATGGCTCTGACATGTCACTTCATTAGCATCTGTTTATACCTCAGACTTGCACTGTTTTGATTACCAAGGCCTTATAACATCTTTGCATGTATGCACATGTGCAGTATATGTGTGCATCTGTGCATGCATATGTGAAGGACAGAGGTCAACACTATCTTCTACCTTATTTTTTGAGACAGAGTCTCTTGCTGAGTCTGCAGCTCAGCAGCTGGCTAGACTTGCTGACCAAAGAGTCAAAGGGATAGTCCTATCACTCACTGCCTCTCACTTCTGGGATTATGGGTGCCTCAGAACTTGGCTTTCTTGATGGGTGCTGGGCATTGAATTCAGGTCCTCATGGTTGTGCCTAAGCACAACCCCAAGGTGTCTCCCTAGCCCTGAATCATCATCTACTATGTAGGAGTCTCGATCCATTTCCCCGCATTGCTTTTCTTTTTGTGTGTGTTATTATTGCTATTCTTTTGTGGGTTTTTTATTTGTTTGTTTTTAATTTAATTTAACTTTTTGTCCTTTTGAGACAGGGTCTCCCTGTAGCCCCAGCTGTCCTGGAACTCACTCTACAGACTAGGCTGGCCTTGAACTCACAAAGATCTGCCTGCCTCTGCCTCCTGAGTGCTAGGATTAAAGGCGTGCGTCACCACGCCTGGCTTTTGTGGTCTTTTTTTTTTTTAATTTTTTTTTTTTGTATGTGTATGAATGTACTGTCTGCATGCAAGTTTGTGCACCTGTGTCGTGCAATGCCGCGGAGGTCAGAAGAGGGTGTCGGATTCCCCTGGAACTGGAGTTCTCCTGGAATTGGAGTTTCGGACGGTTCTCGGCCGCCATGTGGGTGCTGGGGATCGAACCCGGGTCCTCTGCAAGAGCGGTTGGCACTCTTAACCGCTAGGCCATCTCTCCAGCCCTGTGGTTTTTTTTGAGACAGAGTCTCCCTATAGCCACAGCTGGCCTGGAACTTGCTCTGTACACCAGGCTGAACTTGAGCTCACAGAGATCCACCTACCTTTGCTTCCTGACTCCTGGGATTAAAGGTGTGCACCACCATGTCTAGCCCAGAGGTTTTATTTACTTTATTTTTATTTTACGTTATGTATAGTATATGAGTGTTTTGCCTGCATGTATATAAGTGTATCACATATGTGCCTTGTGAGGCCAAAAGAAGACCTGGGATCCCCTGGAACTGGAGTTACAGATGGGTGTTAACCATCATGTTGGTGCAAGACTGATCCCAAGTACTCTGTAAGAGCAGCAAGCACTCTTAAGCACTGAGCCATCTTTCCAGCCCTTATCGCTAATCTTGCTTGTTTCTTTTTCTGTGTGAGTGTAAACTTGACAATCCCTTTTATTTTAGTAAACCAAAAGCTTGCTTGTATATTTTTTGACTCACGTTAAAATGGTAAATTAAGGGGCTGACTACATCTTGGTTGGTAGAGGATATTCTGGTTTTATTCTGTTGCTGTGATAAATTTTCTGACAAAAATCAGAGACTTTCCTCTGAGATGACTCCAGATTGTGGCAAGTTAACAGTAAAAGCTAATGAGGACAGTGGCCTTACCTGTATGTGCAAGGCCCTGCTTGCTAGGTTTATTTTCAGGTTTTGAATATTATTTCAAATGCTCTTTAGACTCCATGGAGATAATCCTGTAAATTTTCATCTTCAAACATTTCTGTGTATTATGATTACTTACACAGGTACATTTCATTGTATCGAACCATCCTTGCACTTAATATACCTTAGTATGATGCTATTTTTTTTTATCTTATCTTTTTGAGACAGGGTTTCCCTGTAACCTCAGCTGGCCTAGAACTTGCTATAGAAACCGGGTTGGCATCAATCTCCCAGAGATTAACCTGCCTCTGCCTCCTGAGCCCTGGAATTAAAGGTGCATGCCACCACATTCAGCCCCTTTTTCATATTGTTGAGGCAGTGTTTCATGTAGCCCAGGCTAGCTTCAAACTCACCACATAAGCAAACATGCTCTTGAACTCTTGATCCTGCCTCTCCTTTCAAGTGCTGGGATTACAGAACTGTCCCACATACCTGGCCTGTCCCAATGCTGGATTCTAGTTGCTGCTTTTTTATTGAGGGCTTTTAATTAATGGCCATAGTGACATTGATATAGTTTGCTTTCTTCTGTGTACAATAGTACCAAATTTTGGTATAAAATAGAACTCAGGCTTTAAAAGCTCCCAAATCATAGGCCTTTAGCCTATAAAGTTGGGTGCACATAAGAAATGGGCAGTAAGACCCTATTGCTGAAGATACAATGTGATAAGAGCAAAAAAAAAAAATGCTGAGACCCTGCACTGCAAATTGAGCTGATCTTCATGGTGTCAGAGAGCACTATACAAACCACTGTAAAGAAATGGTCTCTGAAGCTTTACTACTGACTTCTTGAGCTATACTTTTACATGCCAAAGAGGATATAGTGGGATAGTGGCAGACTGATAAATGTATATCTGGAAACAAAAATAAATAAATAAATAAATAAATAAATAAATAAATCTCAATTTGATCTATACCTGCTCCCTGGTAGGGTATGACACATGGCTGACACTGTAGCCTTGGTATCTCCTAATATCAGGAGATTCTATTGGCCACATTAGAAAGCTATTGGCATCCCTTTGTCAAAGAGTTATAATGCCCCAACCAAGATATTATCCAAGCCTATGGGTCTGTGCCCATAGAGTAGTTAAATTTGTTTCTATTTGTGCTTTATTATTAGAATTAAAAAGAAATTCCTAACTGACCCACCAGTCCCTTGCAAACATAACTTGAACAGTCCAAAGAGATTGACATGCCACCTCCAGAAACAAAAACACCCCAAACTGGATCTTCTATCTCTCAATCTCTCTCATCCTCCCCTACAAAGCCCAGGGACTCTTGTGGAAGAGGTTGGTGTATCAGATTGTAGGGGCCAAGGAGGGGGGATGAATTGTGAGATTATAGCTAAACCAGACTGAATTTTTTTTCTCTTCTTTTTTCTTTTTTATTTGATCAACATGTTTGTGTAAACAAACCTTTTCCACTGGACTTGGGGACACTGGGTTGTACAAAAACTGAACTCAGATGTTAACTAATTGAGTTTATATGAACAATCCTTATGTTTATTGCATATGTGTACTTACTGGTTAAATAAAAATAAATTAAAAATAAAAAAATAGAACTCAAAGTATTTTTTTTCCTGCTAAGCTCTGAAATAACTAACCCAGGCATGACGTGGGGCTTGTAGGCTTCTTAGCTCCTGCTGGAGTTCCTGGGGCTGTTGCTTTTCCAGGAGTGTCATGGAACCTTCCATAGCCTTCTATATTTTCTTTTTTCATACCGAGTGGTTTTTATCATTTTTCTCTTCTGAGACCGATTTTGTACACACTGCTCCCTTGCTATTTAGAAATCTTGGGTTTTTCTTCTTGTCTCATTTCATGTTATCATCCACGATTTCCTCCAGATGTGCATGTCAATGCATCTCGTCTAGGACTTTCTTATTATCAGGGTAGTAAGGGCAAGTTCGTTGTCCACCACTCTGTTCCTGAGAAGCTGTGTTTACTCTTTCAGTAAACCTTTACTGAATGTTCACCATGTTCCCGACCTAGCTGAACCCCAGGAATGCAGAATGAGTCAAAGTCATGGCTGGCCCCTATGAGCTCAATGTCAAGCTGGGAAGACAGCCAGAGACATTTAAATACACAACTGTGTGGAGGCTGCTGTGGCTAGGGTTAGTGCAGGAGGCTGTGTGGAGGCAGAGGTACCTAAGCCAGCTGGGCAGGGGGCCTGTTAAGAATGACTCTGGATCCAGGTGTGGTAGCTCATGTCTATGATGAAAGCAAGGAGCAAGTAAGGGAGCAAGCAAGCGTGGGAGTGAGTCTGTGAGCGAGGGGGAGAGAGAGAGGAGAGAGAGAGAGGAGAGAGAGAGAGAGAGAACTCAGCTCAGGACAGCCTGCTCGCCATTCCTTCCTTCCTTCCTTCCTTCCTTCCTTCCTTCCTTCCTTCCTTCCTTCCTTCCTTCCTTCCTTCCTTCCTTCCTTCCTTTCTTTTTTTCCCCTCTCTATGCTTTTAAAAACAAACGAA